>OY365785.1:32822411-32908270 GCA_959347405.1 Napeogenes sylphis
TTGCGCATTAGCTTCAACTCTGGTGGGACTGACCCTGTGGAACTCCTGAGCTGAGTCACTTCCATCACACCACTCTCCATCAGACAGAGAGGGAACCCTCTCAGACCCCATGGAGGAGACCGCGCTGTCGGAGGCCGAGTCACGTTCTTAACACACACGAATATCACATTATTAAAAAGGGCTACTTGGGGTAATTCAGTACGCTAGAACTTTATTATTTTATAATATATATATAATAAGCTCACCGGTCGTCATGGGCATGTGTGTGTTGTGCGCCACGTGAGCCGTCGGTGCTCCGTCCAACATACGCATCGTATACATTCCTGAAACAATATTATCATCAACATCATTATTTCATCACGAGCTCTAACTAACCAGAAGATACTTGATTCGACGTAATCAATAATCAATCTACAATCGGAGAGATTGAATCTCATAAGTCGTAGTACAAATTCGATATAAGGTCGTCTATTAGGAGTGATAACTCATCTCTTGCTAAAATTGTATCTGGATCATTTATTAATGTCAGTTGATAAATAGAATTTTTCATCTATCCAGAATTTGAGTTAAACACTACAGCTACAGTAGTATATATATACAATTGTAATATAAAACTAAGTCTACAATGACATTATTTAATTCCAGTAACTAAATAATATATTAATCAAACATGACTTGCAATAATTTAATAAACAAATCCACTTGTGATAAGATTATTTGAACTAAATTTATATCTTTACTAGTATAGTAAGGTTGGGCCTGTTTGTACGCGACTCACATTAAACATTTATATTAACAAAATTATACACTTACACTATAAAACTGAAATTATCACTGAAATTTTCATCCAAACTATGATACCTGTTTTATGTATAATTTATAAAAAAAAAATTGAAATTATATTTCTTATCTTCATATTTGTTTATCTTGGTATTAAAACACGTTATAGATAAAAATATGTTGGTAATAGTGTGCGCGTGACCCGAGTGACTCAAGACTGCCAAAATGTATTATAATGAATGTTGTAACAGATAATATCTTTATAGTTCGCTAGTCATCATGAAATGGGCTTTTTTTAATTATATCTGAATCTGTTAATTCCTGCCGCGATAATGTAATTAGACATTTTTATATTTGATTTATATATATCTATATGAAATATATTGTAGATGAAAGTTAAGGAAGGCTTTAAAGAAAAAAGATATATAAAACTTGAATGGGAATCTATCAGTTTTTAATATTATTTAAGTGAGCAGTCAGAAATCACCAACACAACATTATTTGTATGCTGGTGTGCGTTGCGACAAGTCAACAACGAAGTGGGCGGAGTCTATTTGTACTGCATAATGAGAGCAAGCTGAATATGACGAGGAATAAGACTGTCATATATTTGACATTGAGAGTGAATCTAACATATTATATATACTTTATATATTTTGAGTGCCATTGAACTCCTTAACGTTTGGACCAAATTTTATATATTTTTGTGTATTTGAAAATGCGCGCGTGTTCTTGATAGTTAATATTCACAATTGTAGTTTTTAAGACTATATAAATATCGTTTTAATAACCCTTATCTTTGTACATGATTTCATTAAAACATAACTTATGTCTCGACTCTCTTCTTGCGGTCAATTATTCTCCTTTAAGGATAAATTATTAATAAATAACTTTTTGTTAATTTCTAGATCTTAGTTTGTGCAAATATTAAATCTTGATGTAATTACAACATATTATTTATTTTAAATCATATCTAAGTTTTATAATCTTTCAGTTTCAGGTATTCAAAAACATAAATGATAACAGAGATAAGAATATAATCACTGATAACAGTAGCACGTAGTTGATAAGACATCCAAGAATAGTTGAATTAGTAGTTTGGTGAAATGTGAAAATTTGGTAACATAAACTTATCTAGCCTAGAGGGTACAGATTATTTTTCAATATAATATCTATTTATATATTATAATTATTTTATAAGTACGTGCTTTCGTCGATGAACTTGTAAGCGGCGACCGATTTTGATATTTTTTGTGAGTGTTTTAGTAAGTCCCGGGAAAGTTTAGCTTTATGACGTTGTAATTTGATTCTTGGGTTTTTTATTGTTCAAGACCGGAAATTGTCGTCCGAGCGCTAGACAACTTACATTACTCAACTTTTCAGAAAATATTTAACGTATTTATCTCAAAATAAATAAAAATATAATAATGTTGATTCGTATCTCGAACTCATCAATATTATCAAACTCACCAACATATATATAATAGGGAACAGGCCCTTGATGAAATACATCGTAATGTGGAAAAGAATAATAGGGTTTCATCCATAGACTCTCCATATTAATATTATTAATAAACTTTAAAATCACAAACAATATCTTCTATGGAAAGTTCTATGACGTAGATCCTTTCACAGAGCGAACATCCTGTCAGAGACAATCATTTCTCTTCCCGAAATTTAAAAGACCAGAAACAATATTTGTATCTCTTCAGAACGTCTACATGTACTTTAATCAAGGACTCGCAGGTAGTTCGCGGGGGTCTCAGAGCACAGCAGATACAGAGGCAGTTGTCACTGTGCACCTTTCTTTTCATCGATGCACGGGAATTCACAACGTATGGCATAAGTAGGCTTTTCGGAGACACCGCAGAAAACTTACAATTAAGTTCACAAAAAATCCAAAAAACAATCGACAATGATATCACAACACTTAATTTAAAAAAATCGATAACGTTATTTCACAGCACTAAGTTATTAGACAGTTCGAGAAACACTAAAATCAATTCTCAAACATCAATCTTCTTGACAAATAATCTATAAACGTAAGAGAAAATTCCCATTTTGATTGCAATAAGACACGACCGAACAAAGGACTATCTCTGATGACAATTAATACGTAATTACTTCAGTGACAGACAAATGTGCGAGTAAATGTTTGCTCTGTCATTAATATATAATCTTATTTACATAATTTTAAACGCACAGACGACTTCATGTTGTACCGACAGCGCTGGTAACGTACATATAACTGATCCGGTGACATCACTCGGGTCACGATAGCGGATATCTTAAAATAATACATTGTATTTATCAGTTTATAATATACGTTGCATCGATATAAATATTGGCTTTTGGTCCGTATCGGTACAGATCAATTTAATTACCGGTACAAGATTAGATTCGGTACATTAACGGCGACTACATATGTCACTTTACCTACGTCGTAACGGTACAATGGTACATAAAGATTATTTATCTGGCAAATGAAGTTATCGGGACAAAAATCGTGTTATATTATCATTGAAAGGTGTAGTAATCTTTTACATACACGTACATAATCCCATATTTGTTACAGTACTTATAAAATGCCTTGAATTAAAACGTGATGGAGATGGTACCACGTTTATTATTTCCAGAAATAGATGTATGCCTTGGATATCAGAACTCACAAGACAATTTAAATCAAAAATAAGAAATATGGATAAAATAATAAATGCGGAATAGTCTAAACTCTAAGAGAAAGTTCAACCACCTAAATAATATTGTTTGCTTCAACTGAATGATAACGAAAGTCTCTGTAATTTAAAGTCGTTATCAAGGCCACCTTCAGCGATGTTTATTAAACGTACAGAATTATTTATTTTAACGAAATGACATAATTATTTAAGATCTGTAGATATATTTAGTGAGGGGTGTGCCGGGTCTCGGATACTTTGCATTGTATTTATTATTGTATTATATTCCTAAAACATAATATGATTGTTATTTGTTTCTATAAAGTATACGTATGCTTCGCATATAATAAAAATTAGACAACTCTGTCGGTCACTAAAAATCTAAGGTACAAAATCCATCCGCTCTTTATTGTTAGTTTTTCCCTAATGCTAACAATTTAACACCATTATGCTACTGCCCTTAACCCCATTTAGGTGGTTGTTGCAACTTTCCATTTGTATGCACTTCTTTCACATCCATCTTGTTCAATAATTTAGAAGTGACGGCACCTGAAATGACCGTTTTGACTTTGAGAGCCATCTTGGGGTCACATGTCCTTCCTGAGAGTTGCCGCCACTTCATCCTGCCTCTATTTTGTTTCTCATGACTCGGTCTAGCTCACTCTCTTTTAATATAACTGAATCGAAGAATCGAAAATTGGAGCCTACCGTCTTAAATACTCAATGCAAGTTCATCTCAGGGAGTAGTTTGATCGACACCAAGTCGTAGCTCAAATGCTTGGTTTTGTGTAGTTGGTTACATTTCCAAACATCACTCATTTTTCCTGCAATTTTCCTAGTCTACTCTTGATTTGTTTGTCTGAAAAACTCAATATTATCCGTGAATAGCATGCACCATAGAGCCTCAATATCAAGCATTTTCTGCAGTTAATTCATCCTTAACGAGGAGAAATAGAAAAGGGCTTGAAGCCGATTCCTGGCGCGACTTTAGACTAACGAATCAGTCATTCCGATTACAGACTAAACATGAGTACTTGATCTCCGTCTTACATTGACCTTAAGGTCCATACATAATTCTCAGTCAGTTTCGTTCCTCTCCAAGTCCACTACAGAATTCAAGATCCATAAAAACCATAGGCAAGTTCTTTTGTCGTATGTAGAGTATTTGGTTCTCGTTCATCTCACAGTCACTTGTCATTCTTCACTCTATTACTATAATAGTGTCTGCTACTGAGTGCCGTGTGCTAAATAAATAAATATATTCTATTTCAGGCGGCGACCTTGGCTTATATTAAAAGTAAGTATCCAGTAAAAAATAATAATGATAGGACACAAACGGTTCACCAGCAGGACCTTACAAGTTACAACAGAATTAACATATTAATATAACTTACATAGAGTATATACGAGGTATTTTAACTAATAAATGCAAGGTTCTTTATATTACTCTCGTAATATTAAAAAGAGTTAAAAAAACTAAGACTTGAGTTACGTTTGTGCGTGTTGTTGTTGTTGTTGTTGTTGTTGTTGTTGTTGTTGTGTGACTTACGTTTATTGACTTATTAAAAATAATTGAATATTTTATTATTTATACTAGTTTATCTAACAGCAGCTTACCTTCGTTCATCGCCATATCCATGAGCTGAAGGTCCTCATCATTGAGGATGGACTGCAGGAAGCCGTCCTGCTGCGGCTCCGAGGCGGGGGTCTGGAAGTGGAACTTGGTTGTACTAACTGATAATGACAATTCTAATTATGAATGTATTTATTATATTCATTGATATATTAAAGCATACATATTCCCAAAGCAATATTTTCGTAAACCAAGAATTAAGGTTACAAAAAACAATATTTTCAAGTATATATATATTTTAAAAACAGTTTTAGTTTTATGTATATTAATTTTAATAACTCGCTTTAATTTATTTTCTTGAAGAGTAATATATGTAGTAGTTGCACTAGGTTTAAATAAACCACGGAAACTTTGTTGACAAATACATATAATTATTAGCGTATTTAAATATACAATACAATGTATATTTAAAAAAAAACTACAGACGGACGGATGATATCTATCAATGAAACTGATATTAAATGTTGTTACCACTCCAGTGGGTGTGGGTGGTACCTGGTAGTACAGCCCATCATGTTGTTGGTGATGGTGGGATGACTCCACTTTGTAAGCCCCTTCCAGCGGCGCCGGAGCCCCTGGAATCATAAAGGTATTTGTTTAGCGATAGTCCAGGGTGTGTTATGGAACATAGATGTAAACAGAACCTTGAAGAATCTAAATTATTATATTAAAAATAAAATAATCTCACCGTAAGTCTCATGGTGTTTCTCTGGTATGGGAGGTATAGGAGCGTGGTAGTTTGGAGCATAGCCCGCCGCGCCGTGTGCGCTGTTGATGATATATATTGTATAGGTACTGGATACAATCATCTGAGACTTTAGTACAAAATATAAAAAATAGTAATAAAAATATGTTTTAACATATTTTTTTTTAATAAATGTAAATTATAATTTTTTAAGTTATATGTAAATTAAACATCCAGTGAACATTTAAATTTGAAGATAAATGTTTTTATAAATATACTTGTAAAAATAAAGCATAGCAATTTCTAAAGTTTTTATAAATAATTTCAAATATATATTTTCGAATGAACACTATTGCTTTTAAGAACACTTACCTTATGTTATGATGGGGATGAGGATGCGAATGTGAATGCGGGTGAGGGTGCGGATGCGGGTGTGAGTGTGGGTGAGAGTGGGGATGTTGATAGTGCTGGTACTGGTCTGGAGGCGGCGGTATCGTCAGCAGCGAAGCTAGGTCCTGCCAGCGCTGCTCTACTGACATCGAACGCATCAGCGACTGTGAAATAGACAGGTTTTTGAACAGTTACCGCCGGGATCAGGGGAAGTAAGAGATGGTGACGTGGAACTTGCTGGTTAAGAGAGTGGTGACCCTTAGTGTGACCTCACGACCTCGCCTTGTCAATCACCATGACCTCGCTTGGTGTGAAAATCATCATCTCAATAACCCTTATTTTATATGACCTGAGAAATATGTTGGTATAGCCAATTAAAGTTAACGTAATTCATATATCTACATCTTAACAGTTTGGAGCACTCCAACAGTAAACAAATAGTAATAGTAGTAATAATTAATATCCTTTGATTCTCAAGAGCTGGAGCATATCATCTCTTCTGATAGAGAAGAGAGAGAAGATATCCAGGTGACGGAAATCACTAACCATCAGGTGAACTGACTTCTCGTTAACCTTTCATTCTTTTACAAATACAATTAAACGCAATATACGGATAATAAATACGGTTTCGTTATTGTTATAATAAATATAACCGCTAAGGGACATAAAACACTTCCTTAGAAAAGACCAGTTATAAGAATTAACTAAAGTCGCCAGAGAACTGAAATAAACTGTTATTTTCAACTCATGAATAGTGTCGAGAGCAAAGCAGTTATATTTCGTTGTTGAAGTGTAATTCATTTGTAATTCATTTGTAATTCATTTATGGATAGATTTACTAAGTCCAGTAAGTAAGCCGTGGATAGATAAGAGGGACACAAAACTATCACGTCAACCAAACTACGAACACACCGACTAACGGACACTACTAGAAACGAGACTTGATTTCTCTATTTCGTATCCCGGTATATCTATCTGAGAGAGTTTACTAACTATATTTATATACTACAACTACAGAATGGCGTTACTTTCTGGATTCTTTTTATTAGTTTTTAACTAGTGATGTGTCTCGCTGTAACACCTCAACGGCAGAAACGATGTTTCCATACTTATCTGTTTGTTTCTAAGACTATACCTACTGATGGAATTGGGCGCATTGATTCAGGCTATTATCATATTAAATATAATTTAAATCTGTTCATTACTTTTGTGTGATGGACGAACAAAGAAACAGATTAAAAATACTATTTAAACATTATTTTAACGGATTAAGGTTGCTCATAATTAATCACATTGAATATTTGATATTTAAGCCGACATTTAGAATACTGTGCAGCAAACTGGTTCACGAGAAGACGAGATGAAGGTGTCTGTTAGTAAGTCAGTTAATTAATTATCTACCTCTTACGGTTTCTAGAATTCCAGGCATCTACTACAAAACAATCGAAACGATGGATTAAATTTAAAGTTTAATATATAAAGTTAACTACACACAGACAAGAACAGTCTTATACAGGGTTATTTTTAATTAGTTGACCACCTCTTGCAGGCAGCCTCTCTACATCAATTCCAACAACATTTGTTCTACAACTTTTCACAAATCTTGATAAACAATACAAAAAACGAAACAAAAACATTTTTGCTTCCTCTTTTACTTATTACTCTGTATTTTGTAAGAAGCACTTAAAAGGTCAACCTTCGCCAAACCGGCGCTAGGAGTTAATGCCAGTTCAGAGACAGTAAAAAAAAAATTGTGTGAGAAAATTTAAATTTTCAAAACTATTAATTTAACAAATTCGTAAAACAAATGTTGTTAGGATTGATGTGAAGAGGTTGCCTGCAAGAGATGGTAAACTAATTATAAATAACCCAGTATAAATGTATTTAGCATACGTACTGGTTAAAATAATACAAGATACGACTTTTTCAAGTTTATATATTTATATCATTAATTCACAATTAGGCTACCTAATATATATATTATTTATATGTGTATACATACATAAAAATGTAAAATAAAGAAATAAATTGTTTAATACCTGTGTCACGTACTAACACCTTAATCTTAACATATTGGTATATAGTATATAACATATTTGGAATATACTATTATGTATGAGTTGTTATTATCTACCAGCAACGCCCCCCGGTTTTGTATTACTAATAATAGATGCAAAGTATGTCCGAAATAGTCAGCTATTTTAATTTCAAGTACATACATAAGATAATATAAATAAAAACCGCATCAGCCAAGTGCAGTAGATTTCATCCTGATTTAAAATAAAACGGGACTTATTAACAGAATCATTAAAACCGTTAAAATTACACAAAAAATGAAAAAATCAGAGAAACAAACTTTCTTCGTCAATATTGTCAATTAATATTGACAATAACGGTCGTCAAGTAGCGAGCGCCCGCTACATTTCACTGCTACCAGCGAACATATATTAATTAAAAGACGATAATTGTAAAGCATATTTAATATTATTAAAAACACATATATCGAGCTTTTTATTTTTTTAAGAACTTCTCATCTGGAAATTATATATATAAATAGAGACTTACACTACAATAGAACCATATATTTTTAAGTAATAACGGAATTGTACATTAAAAGATACAGCTAAACAACATCAAAATAATAAAATGTGAAATTTTGTAAAATACTTTCGTTCAAGATTAACTATATTTAGGTCTCTAGTGGCGGAGAGCACTTGTTCTGAATTTTCAAGACATTATAAAAAATCCAGTTAAATAAGTAACAGTTAAGAATTACACAAACACTTGGATATGCCGTTGTTGATTTAGTGATGGGACACACGAAATTAACTATTCAACAGAAACTGAGAGACATTTAATCACTTAAATGGATAATTCTCATTATTTTTTAAACAAACTTAGCCTTTATTTTAGTCGAAGTTTATGGAATTTTTGATAAAACAACAGCTATTTATATTCAGGTTAATATTTATGACATTCTGTCACTAGGCTATAAACATAAAACAGACAGACTTACTCGTTTCATAAATGATACATTTAAATAGATTTTACTACGTCAGTTAGTTTTGTATTGTTTATGAAGAGTTAGACACTAGTTGCATTAGACTACTGAAAGAAAATTGGTCAAGTATGCAGTATGTTTATTTTTTTAACATGAAACACCAACATGGTTATCGATATTTTCGATAAATATCGCCAATGACACATCCCTATTAGAGAAAACCACGGTTATTAGCTTTACACTCAACACGCGCTCGTGTTTGCACACACACACTCACAAGCACGAACGAGAGCGTTCCAAATTTGAATTATCCAATCATTTCCACTCTACATAAAGCCTGTTACAGATAATCAATGGGTAATGTCAATTTTCTATATTTTATTTCATACAGTTTTTTATTTTTATATTTATCTGGTACTTCACAGACAGATGCACATTGCACAGTGATTATAATTGATAGACGTATTGCCTACATATATATATAAACTATAAGTGATTAATAACAATACAACATTTTTTTGTTTGTATTAAAAAGATCTTTATACTGTAAGTTGGTATCACAATTATATATATTTATAACAGTACAACGTTTATATTTTGTCGAGTCCAATAAGAAATTGAAAAAATAAACTAATATTTATACAGATTGCCAAATAGAAAAACATATCATACGAATTTTAGCCACAACCGGGTATCGAACCGACGATAATTTTAACAAAAGTCATGGTCGTTTTAAAAAACAAACAAGCTCCCGCATTCACAAGACAAATATTAAAATGTAGCTTTTAACAGTATTTACATTTATTAAGTTAGAAAACACACACACACACACACACTCTGAGCGAGCGGTACTTTCGTTATTTTAGGATTGACACATGAGCTCCCGGCTCCATCGACACAGCGACGGTACCATGTCTCAGAAGTCACAGGTTCGAGTCTTGTCCGAGTTGAGTGAAATTAAAATAAATAAGCTTAACATCTTAATAGACAATTTAAATATTGACAAGTCAGTGTTCAATTAACAAGTCAATAAAAAAGTGTAAATTGAACGACCGTATTTTTATATGAATTTTCTGAATTAAAATGATTTAATTATATTAATATAATGAATCTCATGCACGTGTAGTAACGGTGATATCAAAGGTCTAGTAGATGGTGAATGGTGATAACAAATATACCAAAATAAGGATTATTGATTAAATAATATAAGCTCTGTCTGATGTAATATGTAACTAATTATAGACAGGTATCACCTAAAATATACAACTATTAATATATAGCGTTTAAGAAATACAGGATATGTAATAACATTTTGTTTTTAATAATTCCACGTATATTTTAATAGATTTCATTCAATTCATGGATTAAAAATATCAGTTATTTTCTTCTTTCGAAGAATGTAAACTTAAAAATGATGTATAAAACTAAGCCCATACATAGATGGTCAGTTGGTGTAGTGGTTCGTGACTTCAACAGTTGATCTAAAACGTGTCGGTTCGATTCCTACACGGGACAATACGTGGTGTGATCCACAGATTGTTCTCCCTGACCTGTGTGTTTTTTGTGTGAGTTATATTTTAGTACACCAAGTACAGATAGATGATATTCTAAATATTAGGTCTATCTTCACAGTAAGGACCTGATGTATGAATGAAAAAGAGATAAATAATATTCTTCCAGTAAGTATAGTGTGCTTATTTGCTTTCTCTTTCTCTCGCTGTGGCTACTATTTCTAACCGACCTATAAGATTCAAAATCGTATCACATACTATAATTTTAATAGCGTCTCGGCCTTGAAAGTTTACTCTCACGTCAGGAAAGAAGTTAACTTTAAAATTATAGTATTATTTATTTTATCTGTACAACTTATTTAAAACGATAGGAATATATAAGTCAGGTCCCATACACACCGCTAGCCGTGCACGTTATTATGGCAACCTTAATACGACCTTGGGACGGTCTCAAGGCGTCGAAATTATACATCATTTGAAGCACGCAACGCGAATATAATCACACGTGTGTACTGCTTAATAATTGTCGCATACACAATTTATTTTAGTTTCCTTTTTTAATCTGACATTTGACACATTTTCGCGCGCTTTTTTTGTCACATGTCCGTTCGTGGCAAACATTGCCTGTAGATCTAATCAGAAAATATTACCTGTCAATTGACAGTAGGTGGAATTTTAGAAACCCTGTATATTGTTTTATTTGGAAAAATACATTATTTTATTATGAAATATGCCATAATTATAAAAAAAAAGAAACTAAAACTTGAGCCATACATTCGCTTTAATTAATGTCCAATTTGTATAGAATAATATTAAAAGTGGTATACTCGTTTTTTTACAGACATACATAACAATAATTATATTAATAATACAGCACGTAGTTAGAGAGTTAATAATGATAAAAATACATTTATTTTTAATACCAGTCCTCATTGTAACCAATATTACTAATAGTGTGTTGTATGTTTGTCTGTTAAATATATTTATAGGGTTGGTTCCTTACTATATATCATCATTTTGAGCAATATTAGTCCTAACCACACATTGTACTTAAATACTTCAACAATGACGCATATTTACAAAAACCAACAATTTTGTTTTTGTTTGAAAAATTGGTGTATTATAAAATTACAGCCGGGAACCGAACACGTTACCTTGATGCCAAATTGCATGTCTAGTATGTTATTATTACAACGTAGTATCCATATTATTGTTTTGTTAAAGTCCTGCTTCGAGTGGTTTTCATCAACAGAGAGAGAGAGAGACAAGGAAGGTTTAGATGTAACAAAAAATATAAAAGTTTTATGTAGAATAACAAAACTATGACGACAGTATAACAGAAGAATAATATATGCACAGACAATAACAGAAGTATAACTAAAGACTCGAGCTCTGTCATTGAGGAAGGAGTGAAGTCCTTTACAGGCTCCTTTACCCCTGCAGTATCAGTCTGGGAAATTCATACCTTATTTTGTTGATTCGCGAAAGAAAGTTCGAGAACACAATATCTCATGTGGTTTAAAGTCTAAGTTTATTAAATTATTCCTTGATTGTGAAACTAAGTTACAAAGTCTCAAAAGATATTTATTTTAATAATTATTTTTTGTGTTATTATTTCGTACAGTTAAGCGAAACAAACTTAATAACCGTAAGTGAGAACGGTACCCATGTCACCGTCGCAGCGCAAAATAAGTAAAATTCATAATGGCCTGTTTATCTTTTAAATAATATGTACTTTCACTTTAATACTTTTATTTTTATCGCATTATAATAACAGTATATATGTTTATTAAAATTCAACGTATATTATTTTGAAAACCATTTTATTACACGAAAGTTATTTAATAATAATACTTTTCCAGTCACTCACCTGATATTCATGAAAATCCATCTTAATTATAAAACTAACACTAATATTGCACTAAGTCTTAAATATTGCACAAACAAATTACAAATCAGGTACATGTGACATGTATATATATAATTAATTACATTGTTGCTAGTCTGTCTGTCCGCTACATGTCTGTAGCACGCGCTGTCCGACGACGAATTACAAAAATTGAACGTAAGCCTCCCATTGCGTCTCGAATAACGGTTTGAAGAAAGTTTCTTTAAGTTCAGAGCTTGTAATTAGAAACCGAAAATACATGTGATTGATTTGATAATTATTTACCATTTACATTTGTTTATGGACTGTACTTAGTTGTACACTTTATAACTTTTAATATAGAAAGATTAACAACACTTATTATTTTTATGCTAATGACTAAATTAGCCAGGATAACATTTGAGGTTAGAGTTAGTAGAAAGCCATCTAAGAAATATTTCAATGACAGATTGTAGATCGATTATTAATATCGGCCCTATAAGTTAAATATTGTATGGGTACAAAAAACAGTTTTGTTGTATGTTGTTAACGTTTTAACTGAAAACTTAATCACGTGAGCGTAATTTTTAAACAAAAAATTAATTTTGCCATAAGTATGAACCTCATTCAAACAATGGATATGTTTATTTGTTCGTTTGTTTATTGTGTTTTCAAGATAGCAGTAAATTGTCGTTGTATCAAGACGTCGTCTGTGGGTCACCTAGTACCTACAGTATACATTTATTATTATAAAAATATTTATTTCATTTGCACTTCTTGTACAAAATATATAAAATGTCAGGTTTATTAAATTAAAAACTAGGAATTAGTTATAATTTAACCTCCCTAGGGGTAGAATCTTCAAAAACCTATCCTCAGCGGATGCTTACGTTATATAACAAAATGTTTCAAACTTCATCTTTTTAAACGCAGTAGTTGACAGTCAGGAGTCAGGACGAACTATTTTATATGTACTGATTGCATAAAACTCTTCAATTATAGAAATTAAACATAAAAAAAATAACAATATGTAACAGAAGCATCATCTCGTTATATCTAACTTTTTTTTTCAAATAATAAACCGTTATGTTATCTTGTTATAATAACAAAAATGATCCATGGATCATTTGCGCTGTCGATCATTTATAAAAAGCTATAACATGTCTTGCGCCTGCGCAAATATCTTTACTTTTGTAATAACTCGGATCCGTCACGCAGTTTTAGTACTTTATGGAGTTTGATAAATCTTTTACTGAAAATATAATTAAATAAAAAATGATATTTAATTCAGTTATTTTAATAAATATATATAGTACTTTTAGGTATTGTCTATTTTGATCATATATCTATGAAATAAAAGTTTTTAAAGATCTCTATTGAACTTTGGAAATGATGATAACTGTATTTAAAATATAATTACAAATTGTCTGTCACGATGTTACAACGAGCATATCAAGAAGAGATTAAACTAATAATGGTTGTGAGAGATCAGAGATAGAGGAGAACATGGATGAGAGAAATCATCTCTCACAGAAATAAATAATATACAAGATATGATTTAAATTATTAACTACTACTTGATGATCAAAACACGAATTAGTGAATAAGCACTATGTTAAATAAATAATACTATGTGTTTATTATATTTATGTTCATTAAAAACAAGCAGAAACAAATTTAATAATTCTATAACATGTTTATATTTAGTGACAGCTCAAGAAACGCAAAAGAAAGTTACTTGGAGCTTAAGTTTGTTATCTTTTGATGTCGCAGTCAGTGTGTTGGTAACTTATGTAAAATTTAAGTTTAGCTTTTTTGTTAAAATATTTTTAAAACATAGATGGTTTATTAAATTAATTTTTAGATAGTCAACTTTTAAAGACCGTGTTTTGATAATAACTTAGATATTTTTATATTATATTTATATAAAAATTATTAAATTTATATTTAAAAAACAGAGAAACAAAAAAATATTACTAACTGATAACAATACAAACAATAAAAATATCCAGGCATTTCAAATACAACCTGTCAATGTCACACTATCTGCAACATAATCACATATCACAAGTGAATAGGAACGTAATTGCTGACCCCAGCGATCTATAGATCCGCAACGATCTATAGATCATTGATAGATAATAAGGATAGTATGAAAGTATAGTTTCTTTTGAGTCGAGTTCGATGACATTACTGTTATAGTTAGGTTTTAGTAATGAATTTGTATTTTTATTAATGTTTTGTGATTGTATATAATAAAAACGGAAGATTTATAATAACGAAGCCCGGATACGTCCGATAAACTACATAATTATGCGGAAAGAGTCGCACAAATTATTTATTTTGTTTTTTGACATTTACTTAAAAGTAAAAGTCAGTTAGATATGTGAGAGGAGAGATACCTTCCGTCAGTGAGTGTTTTAGTTTGTGGACTTTTAATAAACTCTGAGTTTTTGTTCCAGTTTTAAATTTTTGATAGTTTAACAGATTGTTTCACAAAATGGACATTGGTTGAACTTATATATTTCCCAACTATTCTTGTGGAAAAAATATATACTTTAATAAATAACAGATGTATGAACTGTCAGTGATATTGGATTTGGTTACATTTCTCTGAACAGTTTCTTCCAAACCGCATATAATTTAAGCCGCTTCCTTCAACCACTGGGTCTTTGTTACAAATATCATAACTTAGAAATAACAAAGAGCTACTGTTTTAATTCTCTAGGGATGAAAAACCAAATAATTCTTATTAATTCATGTATAAGAGCTACAACCCTTTGAAGCCCAAAACGGTCAATTCATAGTATATTCTTTATGCATGCCGCTATACCCTAGAGACGGCTGGCTCTTAAAGAAAGATTGTCAAAGATTTTTAACATTATTAATTATTATTTGTAAGTAATATTATTATGTAAGTTGAGAATATTAGTAAATGCCTCCAAGAGTTTAAATGAAGATTTAGCAGTTTATACCAATTAATACATGTATATTTAAAATAAAAAAATTTCCTGCTTTATATAAAAAAGAGTATTATTAAACCCTTAAAACATTAAAACGCCTTCCATTCAAGAGACCATTAAAATGAGGTAAACGCATTTAAAATCCATCTTTGCTGTATGTATATATATTTTTTGTAACATTTGACGGTTCCAATATCAATTAGCGGCGTGGTACAGACGCCCCAGCGTACCACCACACGGGCGGGTGGTACCTGCTCACCGCAACTGTCAACGCATCATTTGTTAAAGCTTTTCAAAGAATTACCAATAAAACTATTAGAAATTCGTGTTATTATTAAATTCATAGTTTCTTGCCGGTTCTTCTCTATGGAGTTATTTAAAACCGTGCAAGTAGTCATGGATGACTATTTGAAATTAAAATCTTTAACTGGACTTGATATATCTTTAGATCGTATAAATATTACTTTTATAACATCGAAAATCATAGTCTTCTTCTATACAAACTTTCATCCCGTACATATGGATTTAATTACAATCTTAGTGAATGTCTTAATGCAAGATCTAGCCTCTTAGAATAAGAGTTAATAGATGTGTTAATACAGACAGGTCTTATTATATACTAGTGTTTTATAGTTTCTTTTATCAAATAGAAACATATTCACCATAGAAACATGTTGATTTACTTACAAATGTTCCATCCAGGCAGAGACACGAGTAAAAGCTAATAATATAAAGCAATTCATTCAAATAATAACCAATAAATTTGTAAGTAACATTCGCGGAGTCCATTCTATACAGTTCTATGATTAGTCGGTTATCTGTAATCTTTCTCATCTCGCCGACGATCTCATCTGACAGCTTCAGAGAATATTATACACACTGCAAACTACTTACTACTCAGAATACTGTACATTTTACATAGTTTTAATTTAATTATTTAATTTGATATCAGAATCAGGTTGTTTATATTTAGTCGTAAATTTAAAGTATGCTGCGACATGATAAATGTTGTTAACAAGACAGGTGACGTCGGGCCACCGGGGTTGTATGGATGACAAATTGTTAATCGTTTTTTTGTTTATTTATCTACAGGCCGTTCTTTTTGACACTGTTTTTAAATTTAAGATATATTTACAAAATAGTTTATATGACTACACGGATAAAGAAAGAATGATGAAGCTACGAAAGAAATTTCGGAAATTTTACCTTTAATTGAGGGAAATGGAAGGATTAATATGAAAGTATTTGTTCTTCGAAGTGAGATTTATGAAACTTCATATTTAGACCTGTGTTAGGAATTTAACAACAATTATAAATCAGTCGGCAACACGTACCGACCTACAAGTAAACATTATCTATATGAGCGTCTGCGCACATTAAAGCTAATAATTGCCCATTACTGAGCAGAATTTAACAAACACTGATACAATTTTTGCTTTATTTCTTATTCTTCATCTAATCAGGAATCGAACCCAAGTCAATTTAATTCATGACTCACCCCACCTGTCTGTCCGTCTGTCCCGTGAGCTTGAAGGACTCCTTTATGCGATTTTGCTGAAGTCATGTAATGATAGAAGCCTTTAGACGTGAGACTGTTTTGTTTAAATTAAGTTAATAAAAGATAAATATTAAATGTTAATTTAAGTTGATATTAAACGTGATATTTGTATCAAGATACTTTAATTGTATTTCATTATTCGCCATTACCTACTGTGAGAGCGAGTTGTGTTTAATACACAGAGAATATCTTCCCAGCAGTGGGACAACAATGTGACGTAATATTATGTGAGAAGAAATATAAAAAAATATGAAAAGTCCTTTAAAAATTCAATCGTCCCAACTGTTTCCATACAAAAAGTATCCACTCGAGACGTCGCAGGACATGGAGTGGGTCCTAAGTAAATATCTGCATTCCATAAACATTACCTTTTCACCTAGTGACGGCCGCTATATCGATAAAATATATTTATCTACACGTACATCTAAAATTCGATAAAATTTAATTATATTTTGCTGCTAAAGCAAGCAAGAGCATATTGAAATTTTAATATTTTATTTATTAAATGTACTTACATATTTTAAAGAATCGACAACGTTCACGTCTCTACAGTATCGATAAAATATAATCCAGCTACCGTATTCACATGCACACCGATTACTTGAAATATTTGAACTTCTCAAAAGACAACAAAATAACAAAAAAGGATTAATACTAACCAAGGTGAGTAAACAGTTTACATAAATCTCATAAATTTTACTTAAAATTTGTCACCGAGCTGTCGATATGAAGAACTAGTGTAACAAAAAAATATATACCTAATATATATCAGTTTTATAATTTAATGAAAATATATCTTAAGTTATTTGAAGACGACAAAAAAATACAATACTTGAATCCCTATTAAATGGATTTGTATGTTTTTTGTCGAACTCATGTTAAGTCCTTAAGAGGGTGCCAATATCAAATACTTAGGAGAATTAAATATATATGCAATTATGTATGTATTACCAGATAATAACACAAAACCAATTATTTATTTTTTTTATTTACAAAATAAGATTGTTTAAATTATCTTATTTTTTCATATAAACAGACAAACATACATAAATAGGTTTCATTTATAAATTTACTGTATAAAATATGAAGTTATTATTCGTGTGTGGTCTGTCTGTTCATTTATCACGGAGAGACATTTCTCCCCAGCATCCACGTCTGAGGTACATTTAAATATTTTTTATCTGTTGGCGCCGCGTTGCAAGAGAACGATCTGAACGACGCCTTACAGTGCAGAACTGTTTTGATTATCAAATATATAATCTAGAAGATCTTAAGAATCCTATACAAAAATATCTCTGTGTTAGAAGACTTAAGAACCATCTGACTGAAATTCCAAATTCTAAATTTTTTTTTAGGTTAAGTATATAATTATTCTCATATTTGTAAATATGCTGAGCTAATATCGATGTAACTAACCTGGTTGTGGTAGTGTGCTAGCGGGTGGTGCGGCACGTGCCGCATTGCCGGGTGGAGCATGCTGCCGCTGCTGCTGCCCTCTACCGCCTGAGGGTTGATAATATTCATGAAAACATGTCTCTGTATAAAGAAGGGAAGGGTTTTTTAATAGTTGTTATTGTCTACTCGGTCTTTTCGGTCTACTCACTTTAGGTTGTTCATCCTTTGTTTCCCCCTCGTCACCAAGCTCCACCAGTTGCAGGGTCTTTTCCAGCAGGTTAAAGCGTTCTTCGTTCACCAGATCCCCGGGCAGGTCTCCTTGCAGTACGTATTCACCTGGAAAGATCAGAACACATTTTAGTAAGACTTCAGAAAACCTCAAATAGTGATAGTTATAAATACTTACTAAAAATAATAAATATATATATAATAACACTCTAACTAAGCTAATTATTGTTGTATTTAAAGTAATGTTTGTTTGTATCTTATTTTATTATTGAATGCGCCAATTTCTGTAGCTACTGATTATATTTGATCAAAATGTTTTATAGTCATTGAGAAATATAAATAAAAATCATCATCACATCATGACAATTACAACGAGTATTAGACTATCCCTTAAAAACAAAGCACAATATTACAAAGATACTACAAACGCGATAACTTTATTTTTATGATATTTGACAGAGTTGTAAATCAATTAGAAGTGACAATAACTAAAGATATGTAGGTAACGGTCACCCTCATAAGTATTGACAAGTGAGTGGCGACTGAGCGAGGTGCTGGCTATTGTTTAAATAATCCTTTTAAAATGTATTTTAAAGTTCCACAGTAGTAATCCTGTTAGGACTGATTCATATTTTTTGGGATCCTCAGACAAATTTAAAATCCTTTATATTTGGTGCAAAATAAAGTCTCGTCAAATGTTTAGATATGTTAATAATAACAATCGTTTTTTTCCTGACAATTTAAATAAATAGTTTAAAATACTGTTAGAGTGTTCTGAATGCACTGAACAATAATCTAAATTTAGTAGATCATAATTAACGTAGACACATCTTCCGGTATGATTATTGGCAAGCTTTTTTAAATATAACAATAATATAAAAATAACCATTTCACGGAACCCTAATTCCATATTTGTGGTTCCGTTACTTAAAAAAAATTAACAAAAAGAGGATTACTTCGTAAACCTTTGTTCAAACTGCCACTACTGCCACTGTGGCTAGTTGTGGTTGACCAAAGATATTTTTTTCTTTTTTTTTTGTCTCAAAGTGTTAAAGATTATCTACAATGTGATAACAGTTTAGAAATGAGATAAATAAATAGAAATTAAATATTTAAGAGTAATTTTCATTTTATTATTTTATATTGTACATTTTTAAAATAAAACTAATTCCTCTGATATTTTAAAAACTGCGTTTGTTTAGCTTTAAATCAAGAACTTTGTAGCAATGATTTGGAATCCGTAGTCAAAGGTTTTATTAACAGAAATAAAAAGAATATCATAGTGTTATTTGTGATTGTAAGCTTTAGTAGTTATATATCTAGACAGATAAATTAGATTAAAACATTATATTTCTTATTCGTGTCTATAATATCACATTAAGTTTCTATAGCAGTTTTTGTGATTGTAAGAACAGACAAATAACAAAACAGTCAGCAGCGGGTTTGTTGTATATAATACTAGCTGTTTCCGAGACTTTGTCCTTGTTGACAGTAGGACGATATTCAGTATATTAGTTAAGAACTACTGATTCATCTTAGAAAGAAACTGTATCTACATTTGAGACATATATGTAACAGTTATATACATTTTTAGTAATGTTTGTTTATATGTAGTCAATAACCTTCCTCAATACACTAAAGGACTAACTGACTCCCAGAGATCACTGCGATCAAACAAAAACACACCTACCATCATAAGTTATATATTAATATATTGATACTCATTAAGACCACATTTTCCTTATACCAAAAAAAAACAATCAATAATCATCCGGACCCAAAAAAAAACAAAAAGACGCCATTTTGTCCTTCACGCTCCACCAATCAGAGAGTGGTATAACGAATAAGGTAAAATTAGACATGGTATATATTTAGCATTTTAACTGACTTTGAAAAAGGAAGTTCGCAATTCAACACATAAGTCTCGATATGGTTGGTTTTTACATGAGGTTTATTATGTTTGAATAACTTTTTATTAAATTCAACGATTCATTGACATCACCAGGATGTAAGAGGAGGTTATACACAGGCTGTATAGTAGTTGGTTTAAATCAAAGGTATTTTGGTGGATACAATTTGTAAAGTGAGTTAAGGAACGATCAAATTCAATTATTCCGACCGAGGAGTTAGTTTTAAATAAACTTAATAAAGCACTAGTGTAACAAACACTTGATATATCTTATAGATCTATTATTGATTTAAGATTTACGTTCATTCACTAGTCACTATTATTTCCACTATATATAAGAAAGTATAACTCTTCTTCTGTGTGTAACAAAAATAGACCCAGATAGATTATTAGTTTTAGTCATTAGACTCATATAGATTAAAGTAATTAGTAATAGGAATATGGTTGCTACTTTTAGTCGCTTTATAGTCTTGAAACTACTGAAAAATAACAAAATGTTACATAAACATGTTTGAATTTAATAATTCCATCGTCAACTTCACGACACTGAGACAAGACCAACATTAATTACTATAAGGTGTATATTTCAAATTGAACACACAGACATACACAATAAACAAAATAAGTATATAAATAGATCAATGGAGTGCGACGTGCGCGCGCGCAGTCATTGTCAAGGCTACTCTTTGTTCGAGTTGAAAGTTAACTATTACGTATTTGGTGTAACGTTATATAAACTACCTATATTGTATCTAAAATATTTAAAATATTTAGAGAACAACCACGAATCGATAAATAAATAATAATTATTGTACATTTTAAGATAACATATTAATTTCCATGTTTCATTCTTTTTTTTTGTGACTCATATATTTTTTTCATTTTTTTTATTAGTTTTTTTTTAATTAAGAAGGAATATTAAATCTTTTGACTGACAGATTGGAAAAAGATACCGAACTTTTATGTATTTAACAGTAATAGGAAACAAAATACGAGCAGGACTCATCCGTTCGTCTTTACATCTTTTAAAAACCAAGTACCTTATAAATAAAGAATAAAACTCACACATATATGTATTTAATATATAATATATTAAACAATACTTCTAGTAATAATATCTACATTCCTTTGTCATTGGTGATGTAAATTTGACTTGCCTCTACTAGAGGTAACTTTCAATATATATTTATTTTGTTCTCATTTCAACAGTTAAAATAAAAACTACCTTTTCCAACTCCGTCTAGGTCAGCTACAGCAGAGTTATACAAAATAGTGTAGTGATTTTAGTAATAGTGGAGCCAAACAGCAAACGCTCGTAATCGATGTTACTCAAATATATGGAGGTAAGAGATACCTACTGCGTTGCCTTGTCAAATAGATACATTTGTCAATTATATTCGATGCCACTTGTCCAGACTCTCACAACTGTCTCGTTAAGTAATAGAACTCTTGGACGAAACAGAATTAAAATTAGTCATATTTTTGTAAAGTACTGGCTATAATTTAAGTTTAACATTCTTAAAATGCTTAGTTTAATGATACATGTCAGAGAATTTGACAATCAAATCTAGAAATCTAGAATCAAATCGGACTAACCTTCTCAAACTTGACTAAATAATTCCAAAGATTCGCTCGGTCAAACCAACCTAATCTTAGCTTTATTATATAAATTATTTAAGTAACCTAGTATATATGTACTGCATCTTAATAATAAAAGTCTCATATAAAATCAAGTCCCTTTACCAAAAACAAAACTCATAGGAACAATCAATTTTTTTGTTAATACAAAAAATATTAAATTGCTTCAAAGTCGAAAAAAAAAACAACCAATGAGATCCCATCGTAATTTCCATTCTGTCGGCGTTACAAAGGTATAGAGTGGGAGGGAGATATGCTTGTCTCGCTCTAGCGTCAGGAATGTATAGGGACTGTATCGGATCTTTTGGTAAAGACCCCCTGAGACGCATTCCCGACCCCAGTGTCTATTAATTATAATTAATTTATATAATATTTATAAATAGTTTAAGTAAAGAGTTTTTACCCTTTTTGAAGTATATTGCCTTCACAAAGGAATGAAGGCATTTAAATATTTCTGATGTATCTATGTCTAAAAATTAAGAGCTCATTAAACATATATAATACAAATATATTGTAGATATTAAATATATAATATACTGACGTATTAGAATAACATGCCTACATCATTATAAGAAACTTAAACAGTAGATTATATTTTAATGAAATAACATTTAATCACAGTATCCGGATAACAATTACACGAAATAATGATAAAAAACCTAATTTAGAAGCAAATGACTTATGACGTAAATTATAAATACTATTTACACCCAAACATGGCGGCCCGACGACAAGATGGCCGCGGTACGAATTAAACTCAATTGAGACACAATTGATACCGGCATAATAATTATTTAAACTGTCTGTGTGTATATACATAGATATATATAAAGAGAAATACCACTCATGGATTAAATGACATCTTCAATGACCACGAGTCTGTAGGATTGAATTATTTGTAGGATGTGGAGAGTCGAAGAAAGAATTCATTTTTGATAGTTTTATATAAGGGATGAAAATTGGTTAAAGTGATCTGAATATTCGTTACGAGACACATCAAACATCTATTTAGTTTTATGAATTCCAAGTACATTCAGCAAAATATACCTTATCAGTTGTAGGTAGGAAGAAAATATTATTTTACTGACCATCAAACTTCAAAACCAAAAAAGCAAAGTTAACTATAAAACAGATAGAGCTTTAACTAGTTTAAAATAATAATAACTCCTTAACATATAAGGAATCTAAAATGATAAAACTTCAAGTAAACATTCAAATCAATAATATATACATATTCTTATTATTATTACCTATTTTTATTCTTGGTTAATGAAAAATCTTCTACCGAAAAAAATATTAAAAAAACAAATATATTCTTTACAAAGCCTCTCAAGACCCGTGGGCGGTTTTAAAGGACCTTAAAATGTTGAGGTTATTGACTTCAATATTGACTTCGACTCTTATTGTAACTACTGAGAAGTGTTTAAATTATTACTAGTATTGTTAACAGTATTGGCAGTATTAAATATATTAAATATAACTTACTAAAACTATAAAATCATGTACATAGCAGGTATTACCAGATTAATAATAAACATAATATTGAATAGAGAAGAGACGGCGTCGTACAAAAGACATCAACGCGCGCAGTAATATACCAGACGGCCTATTTTGACTGTATGTGTCTTTGTAACCGAACTATAATATATTATATAAATAATTAGTGTATCAAATTTCCCTTGTGCGTTAAAAAAAACTTTTTAATATTGATGTTTTTTATCGTTTCTTTATAACCTGGTCTTTTTTGAAACCACGCAACTACATACTATTTTTAAAATATGTACCTACTACGCACTGGAAATAAAAACTTTTTTTTAATATCAAAAACTTAACTTAATTGTTGTTAATATCATTTGTAATAAAGCTGCAACTGACAAAAAGAACATGTAAATAGTAATAATAGTAATAGGTACCTACTACGTACAGAGTTATTAAATGTAGGTACTGTCAAATGCGTGTTTTTATGACACAAACAAACATTCAATATATTAAATGTATGCTCAATACAAAGTCGGTCCCTAGAGAGGAGTATTCAATATTATGACAAATCATATTTCATCTTGATGGATCATCGATTGTTATCACTCACATTATTATTAAGAGTTATTTAAAAAAAAAACTATTGTACTAATAAATCTGGTCTAGGTATAATTCTTTTGAAGTCCTTAAAAAGTCTAGGTTTGATTCCCGGCTGCACAGATATATTTCTATTACCTACATATAAGTTAAAAAATAGTTTTACTACACAATATTGCATTCAAAATTGGACAACTATGAATAAATTTAAAAATTATTATTATTATACCGGCCATTAGTTTCTTTATAAGTTACATGTCTAACCAACCTGCTGAATCTCTTTAGGTAGGTACCTAATATTTTTAAAAACAGCATAGATATCGATATATAAAATGAATTTAGTGTTCTTAGCTTTTATAAAAAATAACACAAAAAATATATATAGTTTTTCATAGTTCAATAGCCATATTGTTTTTATAATAAGAGATCGAACTTCCGTAAAGGAATAGTTTATACTTTAGTAACCTTGTATTTTACATAAGTGCACATCAATTAACTAATATATCTTTTATTGTTTATTTATGTTATTATGTATAAACTATATATTTATTTAAAATTAATAAATTATCAATAACATAATAAACAATGCCTAGTATTGTTAGTAGGTACATATATATTTTTTAATGTTTTTTGTTTATATTAATATTTATTATACCGACGGTATCTCAAGAACTATAATACACTTAGTAACAAGAGTTCTGACTTTTATTTTTTGACCATCAAATAAAAACCAGTGCTACCAATCTGACGATTAATGTTTTAGATATCTATAAGACATTAATAATTGATTTAAATATATTTTGGCATGTATATAGGTACTACTGTTACCTGCGGTTTCGTCTGAGAGAACTGAAGTAGCCTTACTAAGAAATTACCTATTTACTTACTCTATCGTGTCTTCATAAAGATAATTTAAAAATTTCGTCCCTACGATAAGACTCTATATTATAGATTATACAGCCTTCTGAATATATGTCGGTTATGTATTTATATCAGTCTAACATAGTAGGTTAAATACTAGATTTACTCCACAATAGCTTCTTTCTTCTTTCATTCAAATTCTTTCATTATGAAAATAATTCTTGGACAACAAGGCGCTCATTTAAAAAAATCTCATAACATAAAATACTTTATACAATTTTGTAATTCTTTCAGTAACAATATTATATTTTCAGGATATTATTTTCAAACAAGAAGTACCTACCTATTAATAAGAAATGTATTAAAAAACAACATTTATCTTATAATTAGAATTATTATATAATTATGTATCATAAAAAAAATATTATTTTTATAATACACTTTTAAAAAACCCGGAATTCAAAACATAAGAGCAAAAAATACAGAGAACAAGATTCCAGAGCGTAGATTAAAAAAAAACTCACCACAACACCAACACAACAACACAAGAGGCACAATTTTTTAATTTTCAAACTTCGAACACACTAAGGACACTAAGGTTCCACGGAGATATGCCTTGTCCCTTGCCGGGCACATACTAGTTTTTTTTTAATCACACAGCCTACAGAATGTGGGCGGAGCCTGAACACGGATGTCTGTGGGCGCTGATAGAGTATATCCATCACGCTTTAACATACGTGCAGGAAAGAGAGGGCGTGCTTTAGGGTCTCATGCGGGTCGGAATGATTATTTATTAGGGAAAATGTATTTGAAATATAATTTTGTAAAATCATATTATTGGTTACTTCCTTTGACTCTATTATTTACATTTATCAAGATAGTATATTATGATAGTATATTATAGTGGAATATAGTTTATGTACCTAATAATAAAAACATAAAGGTTACACAATTATTTTAGTAAGAGCTGATTCCTCCTAAAGTGCTGAGAGGTCAGTGAAACCACAACATCACAGACATACAAAAAAAAACAGTCTAGCGTCTAACATTTTATATATTTTTTGTATAATTTCACTGTATTTCAATGAAACTGCTGATAGAAGATGACTGGCCGCCATCTTGTGATGTCACGGTGACTCGAAATGTCTGCTTCCGGTAGCGAAAGTGTTCGTGAAAGCGTGTTTGGACTAACTTTTAGCAGTCCCTGGTTCGAGTCTTGGGACAGAAATCATCTAACATTCATAATAATGTTATGTTTCACAAGTACCTACTTGTACCTACTAGAAGCTTCAATTAAATACATACCTATTATCGACTTTGAAACACTACAAGATTCTGTTCAATAAATAAAACAGAATTTAACATTCTAATACATTAAATGCACAGGACAATATCTAACAATTACTACTACTACTCTCTATTTACTATATTACACACACACGTCTACTGTAGGTACCTACCTTATATAATAATATATAAGAATAGGTACTACACCTATTACAATTATTGAAAAAGTTCGACTTATAATAAGTAAAGTATATTGTTTAAATTTATATAAATATAGAATGAAAAATAAACCGATACGGGCAGGGATTCGAACCTGCAACCTCTGGAAAACCATCTCGTCCCATTCTATATTTATATAAATTTAAATAAGCTTAACATGACTATACATGTTTATAGATACATATTTTCAAAACAAAATACCTATATTATTAGTATAGATATCTTTTTGTGACCCCGCGTGATAAAACATACACACAGTCACCGTGACGTCACAAGATGGCCGCCGACTAATGAACGATCAGCGTTTTTAAATTATTTAACATATTAGTGTAGTAATTGATTTCAATAAGCGATCGAATTAATAACTGAACCCGGTTCAAGTGCTACCAAAGATTGTTATAACAATCCGATTTTAGAGTTATCATTGCTCGATCTTAGGATTGAGCTCATAGGAATCATTCTAATTGGATTTCAATCTTGGATTGTAGATCGATTATTAAAAGCCAAATGTTATAAAAGTAGTAAAATTCACTACTTTTGACATCTATGGTCATTGACGAACTAACTTACAAACTAGCTGCCATATTATGATATAGGTAACAGTCACGGTGACGTCACTGTATCAAGTACGTCACGGATGATCAGCGTTTTCGACGTCATCAGTGACATCAGAAGTGTCTGATAGTTGGTGTGTAATTTTAGGAGAGTAAGAGAAGTCTATAGAAGATAGTTTGTTTTATTAGTACAAAACTTTTGGACTTCAATGAATGTTGAAGTCAATAATCTGCCTATAACTCAGTACTCAACCTTAGATAGTTTCCTACTGACTATCAACTTACATCCCTGATTGTTATTTCAATACGTATCTAGTAGTAAAAATTTAATCCGTATTGGTTACAAATATCTTTCTAACTGTTGAAATAGTTGCATATAAATTGTACTCAAACTGTTATGATTATATTAATTTAGACAATAATTTAAGAAAACTTATAACAACATGCATGTTTGTCTGTCCACAGGTGAAAGTGTCGAAATCTACTTAACCAATTATAATGCGCTTCTCACCGGGTTTAGATAGTATAATAAATAATATTATATATATATATTTGGCAGGCCGAAGATTTATATATATATATTTTTTCTGTTATCATTATTTAATTTTCGTTGCCTGAAATCATTAGGCTTCTTTTCCGATTGATTGCGACGGTTCTAGTTGTTCCAAAATTACATTTAAGTTTGACTGATCACTGATTATGATTCTAAGTGGAAAAGATATAAATAAAATAAAATAAATAAAATTGACTCATTTGCAGGGTTGATGTTATAATATAATATATTTAATTTATAAGTCAAACATTGTTAAATTTTATTTAAAAAGAGCAACTGTTGAGTTTCTGGGGAGCTCTTCTCAGCAGAACAGCATTCCGAGCTGGTGGTAGCTTACTCACAGACTGACTATACTGACCAATTTAATGTAATTGACGATTCAAAAGTGCGTGTAAATGCCTACTTGAATAAAGATATTTTGAATTTTGAATTTTGAATTTTTTATATAAATATCTTCGAAAATAACAATAAGAAAGTACGTAATGTTAGGTAGGTAGAAATTTTACCTAATCTGTGGAAAATCAATAGTTGTTGTTAGCGACTATTTATTTGTAACTACTGTAGATAGCCTATATATATATATATATATATATATATATATATATATATATATACACTATAATAGAAAGTCAACTCTACAACAAAGTTCGTTACAATCTTTCGTGATGTATATAGACAGACAAACAAATTAAATATTATAGTTTTGAGTTATGTCGTGTCCGACCACGTATCAAAAACTTTATTAAAACAATAATATGTATTAAAAGGAATATGAAAATATACTCCAAATGGAAATATTTATCGACCCTAAGAATGTACAAATTAAGGACCAGCGTGATAATAAGAAACAAATACATATATAAACAATATCATTTATTTACAAACTATTATTAAATATTGTATGTCAATTAAACATTCTTAAGGAATTTATAAAAAAAAGCTAGTTTGTCCAAAAACAAAATGCTATTTAGAATTTACAAAAAAATGCTCAAATGATGTCCATTAGCACTTTAGATAACTCTACCTGTTGACAATTAAGATAAAATCTCATCGGATGCTGTGTTAAGTATTTAGAGATATTGAAGATATTATCATCTGAAGAGCGTCTGTCTCTTGTATATACAATTGCAAAATATAGTCGGGTTATAATGTACTATAATTTATATACATGTAGTGGAAATGGACCTTAATTTATTAAAATATGGGGTTTTGGGTATTTTGAGGTTCTTTCGAAAATATACATACATATTATTTATAGCTGCATCAGCTGTATCTATGCCTATCTAGTTACCACCTAATATATCAATAAATACTCCAATCTTTCTTAATTACCAGGACAGTCTTGTAGTTATAGAAAAACTAACCTTTATGACGTCACATGTCAGCTGTCAACTTTTATTAGACTTTTGATTTTCCTATTAAAAACTAAACAAGTGTTTAAAACTTCTAGTCAATTGTAAATGTAGTTCTTAATAGTAGTCTTTGTAGTTAAATCATTTCACTAATATAGAGAAACAACTTTATTTATTGTATAGTCGGGTAATATGAAAAGAAATCTTTTACCTTATGTTTTTAATTAAATTATTAAAATTGCTTTTTGTTTTAGATTAAAAAAAATAATTTAAACCTCGTCTTATTTTTTTTTTACTACAAAGACTTAAATTAAATAAATAAGATTAATGTCATTATATCTGATAAATAGATAGGATATTGACTAAAGCTTATTACATTCGTTAGATCCAATATATCGAGGGTATAAAGTATAAACAAAATGGAGTTCAGAGGAAACCACGAAAAGCAGTGACAACTTATAAAAAAACGTTTAATATATATGTTAGGGTTGGTATACATAAGAGGGATCCTCATTTTTGTAGTTTTTTTTTTGTTTAACTGAGACTCATATACATACAATATTACCGAAGAATCAATAATTGATTCTAAGACCATTACAAAAACACTACCGTCTATAATAATACAATATTATCTATACCCAAATGTGGATAAACCTTAATGAAAGTGCTATTAACTCAACGCAAACAAATATTGACCTTACAAAGATTTCATAGAGTCCACTTTTCCATAACTATATATAATTTATTTCCTACAATCCAAATGTGAATAACAATTACTATACATACGAAAACTGATCTTATTTGATACACCTAAAGTCCTTTTCTCATTGTATGTGATTAAGAAGCAGGATAACTTGTTCCAAATTCAAAGGATACAGCTAATTCGAAGCTACAATATTCGAAAATAGATCCTATTCACATACACTAAGAATTATAGTACATTGCGCCTTCTGTTTAAGATTCTAACCATATTCGGATTTGGAATGTATTATTGAATATCAAAGAAGAACCGACTGTATTGTATAATGTGAAGGTGGAATTTTGTACAGCAATACTAAAGGATGGTTGGTTCTTTATAGTATACGTATTCAAGACTACTATTTTTGGAGTTCGAATGTTGCTGTGATGCTACACACGAAATTCGACTCTACTATCTAAATTTAAGGCTCAAATTTATATAACAATACAGTAGGCCGGTAGGTTCTTTATAGTGTGAAGATGAATTATTGATTAGTAAGCTCGCCAGCCAATCGGGGCGGTCCAGGAAGCAAGATGGCCGCCAGGGCAGGTCTCCCTTCTGAAAATTTATATTCGCCGCTCTAATTTATTACGTATTGTACTCTACCGACATTAATCTTTTTCCTTTTATTAATGGTCCGCTGTTTTATTTTAATGAAATGGCGGGAACGCACCGCCATTTTGCTTTTCGATAATCGATTTTGGGAAAGTAAGTGTAGGTAGGACTTATTTGATGTGAAACAAAAATAATTTGCATTTCACAATAAAAAAAACCTTTACTTATAATATAAATAGATAATGACGACATCTCATATCATAATGGGTTTTGACTAATCTATGTGAATAAATAAAAACTGCATCAAAATATGTTAGGCAGTTTTTTAAAGTTAGAACACTTATTGTTCTATTCTATTAACAGTCACTAATATATGTATTTCAGTATACATATATACGTAAGTTAAAATGACAATTTATATTCTATTATAGGTTGTTACTATTTAAATACGTTTATTTATAATGATTAGGACTTCCTAGGACTGGATACTATTTAGCTATAGGTAACCTACCTAACTATTCAAAATGTAGGTAAATACAAGTTTTTCATTGATATAATAAACATTATTCGAGTTTATTTATTAAACATTTATTTTGTAGTAGATATAGTTTCAAAATTAAACTTTATTATAAATCTGATCCTTATAATAAAAACGACTAAACCAACTTCAAGTTTTCTAACTCTTCATACACACCTACAATATATCTGACAGTAGCTACAGATTTATATACATTAACAATAATATAGAGACAATAGAGATCTTAGCTTTATTTAATACTAATCAGATTATTAGCACATCCCCTCTGTCCCTACCTACTACAATCATAAGTAGGTACCTACCTGGTATTAGAAATATAACAAAATATTTATTAAAAGCACCTTCTGTTAAGATATACCTACCTGGATAACAGTGTTTCCATACCCGGTCGTCTTTCGGTGGACGGAGTCATAGCCTACAAATAGTTTTAATAAAACTACAACTCTAAGGATTTCGTAAAATACCTTCTAATATTAAGTGTTAGATAGATACGATAGATAAAAACTTTATTGCACACAAAATACAAAAATAAACAAAAATAGGTAAAATAAAACAAAATAATACATACATATTACACATATGTGTTATATATACATATATATATATATATATATATATATATATATATATATATATATATATATATATATATATATATATATATATATATATAACACATAAATTAATATGTTATATACACAATATTAAATATTAGCAATTGATAGGTAATGACTATACAAGCGACTTTTAAAAGTTAAAATTGATTCAGAATGTCAGATTCCAGCGAGAGATCGTTCCACAGTGTCACCGATTTACAGGTAAATGAATTACCAAATTAACCTGTGAGCCTAGAAGGATTATGCAAACGGTTGTCTTTGATAGACCTCAGGGTTTGCCGTTCATTGTGAGAGCCGAGATAGGAAAAACGTTGCTTCAAGTAAGAGGGAGTATGAGGATTATAAAGAATAGAGTGAAGAAGAGTGAGCATATGTAGGTAATCTTATAGGAAGCCACTTCAAAGGAGCCCTAAACTCAGAAACAAGATCAAATTTTCGAAGTCCAAAGATAAACCTAATACGCAAGTTTCGGAGGCGCTCAAGCTTGTTGTGTTGTTCCTCAGAAAGATCAGGATAAGCAGAGTCAGCATAGTCTAAGAGAGGTAGGAGGAGAGAATGTGCTAAAGAAATTTTAGTTTTGATTGGAAGAAAATTTTGCCAGCGTCTAAACTCTAAGGCCACCGATAGATGCAAAAACTTTCCGGCCAATCTCAGCTATTTGTGGGGCCCAAGATAAAGATTTGTCTACAACAAGACCAAGGTTTTTAACAGACTGGCCTATCTCAAGGATCGTTGTGCCAAGTCGTATGGAAGGTAGTTCATTCAGTAAGAGTTTATCAAGCTGGTTACGACCACCCAATAAAGCAACCTCAGATTTTTTTGGATTAAAACGCAATCCATAAGAGTCACTCCAAGTGCTAATCTTATCTAAGTCCCGATTCAAATTCTCTATAGCAATATTTAAATTGTGAGGGGAAGCGGCTGTGTAAACTTGCAGTTCGTCAGCGTAAAGGTGATGAGAAGATGAAATAAGGTATGTTACAGTGTTAATGTAGATAGCAAAGAGAGATGTTACTACGATAGAAGAACAGGAAATTATTAAAAAACCATCAATTAGACACAAAACTTCACTCAAGAAACTGAAGCTACTGTCTGATATCTCTGTAGTAAATAAAAATATATAAAGTTGAATTTATAAAATCGTAATACCACCAAAATCGGTACATTTCTCTATTCTTACTGCAATAACTATAAAAAACCCACACATTGTAGGACACAGGCGATGATTAATACACGTACAGACATCTCAATCCTATGGGGATTGTACCATTAATAATATAAATTCAATACATTTAACTATACATAGGAAAGACACACTTATTACAAGGAAATAGAGGTCAAAAACGTAGATCAGGATATATTGTATTCATAATATATTATTATACTAGGAGCACATCTGACCTTACCTTCAATATGGATTATATTAATAAATATAAATCATATAATCATAAACTAAATATTATTTACTTAGAAAATGATGGAAATGTGTATATTCATTTAATGCTAAACTAATTTTGTTAACATTTATATCACAGATTAAGTACCTACGTCACTTTATTTAATTAAATTAGGTACATCCTCTACTTGAAGAACTATTAGAATCATAAATATTTAATAGTTTCTAAATGTTTTCGATATTAAATCAAGACCTAAATTTCAAACCCTTACTTCTGTTTGTCACTTATGAATTAAAACTACACTAACATTTTTATTAATAAAAACAAAAACCTCACCAGATTGAGCATCTCTCAAACGTATAAAATATTTTATAGCCCAGTAGTTTTCAAGTTACAATCACACAAACAGACATAGGTACTTCATACTATAAGGGGTAATGTTAATTTCTATTAAACTATTACGCTGAACAGATTTTGATCAAACATCTCGTATATAATGTACAATGAAAACCGCTGAATCACAAGACTAATGTATGGGGTGTCTACCCTTGGTACAAAAAAATATGTTTCCTATTGTAATTTAGTTTTTTTTGCCAAAAAAAAATTGTTAATCAACCTTTTTGGATGTAACCTATTTTTTTTAATATTTTATTTAGGTAAAAGAAGGAATATATTATTTAAAAATAGAAACAAAAATAATAATCTTATTGCATTGCCATACATAACGAGTATTTTATTTATAATTTAAATCATCTAAGTGTTCTACTTTACCTCTATTTGAGTTTAAATTAACAATTAAATTGAGACTTTACTTCAAAATGTGTCCGTACATCTCACTACACAAGTGACAGCTGACAAAAGGTACTTTATAAGGTGCAGACGAATATGATCAATTTTAAAAATTTCTACAATGATCTTTACATAAAAAAGAACCCAAAGTATTAATCACAGAGAACACAGGCCGGGGAATGACTAGTGGAAATTTTGAATTTCGAATGCGGCTGTCACTAGCGTTCCGTGACCATTTCGTATTGGACCCTCCTTACACATCGACGTGAAGGCATTTAGGGTCAATATATAATAGGTTTTTAGGATCTCATTATGTAGACGCCGCCAAAAACGTGTCCTTCTCGAAATTTCAAAGATCGACTTTTATTGTTTTTTTTTGTTAAATATAAAATGTTTTGTTATGAATAATATAAACCGCATTTAATAAATGGCGCCACTTCAAGTAAAGATTGAAATAACACGATTGTTACGTGAACATCAATCGCTGGAACACAATGTAAGAATTAATATATGTTATATTATGTAGTTTTAAGACACACGGGCAAGCCGACACACACACTCTTCTAAAATATTAAAATACCTATTAAAGCCTATTAAAGAGAAGATAACAGCAACTAAGTAACCTATTATATAATTAATATCTTTGTTTGTTGAAAATAATTTAAATAATAATCTTGACTATTTTTAAAGGGGAGACAGGGGTTGGACGTGACATTTTATTTTTTTAAAATGTCATTTTTTTATTGGTTTGATACATTTACAAGAGTGTATATTTGTTTGATTAAATAACTATTCAATATTTAAATTTGAAATACATTTTCTATAATTAACCATTAGTTTAGATATAAATTAACAAATTAGAAAAAAAAGGCCAGTCACTTTCAACCCCGCACTACGCTTTCTTAATCATTTTATATAATACCTTTGTTTTTTACTGTAGGAAAATTGGCAGTTTTCCTAGTTGCTTGTATTGTTTTCGTGATATTTTGTACTATAGTTAATGATCATGATTTTTAATTTAAATCTTTAGTCAAGTTTATTTTTTTAGATTTTATATATTTCTTTTTTTTCTTCTACTGTTCCACTCCTCACACTCCACAGCAACTAGGAAGACCAAAATGGTGCTATTGCATTCTGATTTGTACTCCTTATGGGTGCAAGCAAATGTCACTTTAAGCCCCAACCCCTAAATTGATCTTTTGAGGTTAAGTACAAAAATTACAAATCAATATAACTGCAAACACACAAATCACATATCGCAAACGGGCAGCATTGGGACGCTAAAAGAACACTAGACACATCTGTAATTCTTTCAAAAACAGGTTGTAGACCAATATTACGTAAAATAGAAAACACACCTCCGCGCTCCATCCACAAAAACCCTGGAGCGACAGACTTTTGCGAGAAAAGAGCTGATAGTGGCGGCGTAATTTAACTCTTTTTAACGTCCCTAAAGCAATCTTTGTTCTGACGCTATTGTCACTGTAACTACTTACCCCTGTCACAACCAGCCCCAGTCTCCCCTACATATTTAAAATATATATATTATTTCCGAAATAATTTTCATAATTGTCGTCGCTTCATAAATTTAAATCTTTACTAAATGTTATAGTTTACAGTATAATTTATAATAATAAATAATATATTACTTATATATATATATATATATATATATATATATATATATATATATATAAAATATTAAAAAAAACACTAGTTAGCTGTTGTTATTAACGGACGTTTATGAACACTATATTTATATTGTGTTAAATGTATTGTAATGTTAAGAGCTATATTAATATACAAGTAAACATAATGAGGGTATATTTATAAGACAAGAAAGACAAAAAACTAGATTTTCAAAGATACATACATATATGAAATATATATTTACTTACAGCAACAGTAGCCATTACTATATTAATATAAGGTAATAGCATCACTTGAGAAGAACTCCACTACTTTTTTATTGTTATTTTTGTTATATTCGTATTCAGGTATCTATAAAAAGTATTTTTTTGTATCTCCCTTAGGAAAATTATCTTTTTTTTGTATTATTATTTATTTATCATGAAATTATTAATAACAATACAAAATGTTCGCATAAAAAACGCATTGAATATTATGCGACAAATAATTAAATTAAGGTAAACAATCATATATTTATAAATATGTAGTAATAAACTAATTAGCTGGACAACGCCGGGGTCCGTCACTAGTGCATACACATATAATATTTAAAGATACAACTAATTTACAAGTCAATAACAAAACATTATACAGCTACCCACATAACTATCAGTCGAGTGCGAGGGTGAGAGGGTGCAGTACATAAGGGTGTCACCCTCGTGGACTGTGATATTATCAATTGTGTTATTTAGGGGAGGTTTTATTTGTGCTCGGAATAATAATGTACATATAATATTAATATTTTATAAAATAACGATACAAACTTGCATATTGTTTTTGTCAGTGTATGTCTGTCTGTATGTGTCTGTATGTTAGGTATAGAAATACCTAACTTAAAAACGGTTTGACAGATCTTAATTTAAATTACGGTAATTATAACTTGTAGGTATATAATATATAATATTGGAGAACCAACTACTATGCGGGCTGAAAAATAACACAATATATATATATATAAAATTGATTGAGCTTCTGCCTGTCCAGACCAAAGCAATGGGCTTAAAAAGCTGTAGTAATGACAAACATATGTACATTAACTAAAAGAAATCCTAAAAAGTATTTTAGATATTTTTGATGTGAATTAAAATTCTTAAAACTTTCGAGCTGAGGCTATTTGTCGATTTTGGCTTTTAATTAATTATAATTAACATTAAGTGTAAACATAAAATGAGTAAAGTTTAATAGTTTACTAATAATTAAATTATCTTTAATAACTTAGTTTTCTTTACTAAGACCCGGTCTGAACAAAATATTATACAATTGATACGATTGTGTTCTTTTCAATAATATAAATAAAATTGAAATCCACTTACCAGTTTCAGTGTCTACAGTGTAGGCCAGCCCTTCCCACGGGTCGTCCTACACAAAGAAATAAAAATATATATAAATATTATTAATTACGAAATATTGTGCTCAAAAATGTATTTATTTAAATTTGTTTCTTCTCCACATAACTGGAAGATTTTAACATAAAAACCCTAAAAATACAAAAACGAACCTCCTTCTCATCCAGAAGAGCAGCCTTCACCTTCTCTATCTCCTCCTGCTTCTTCAACTCCTCCATATCTTTGGACATCAGGTCTTCAACCACTTTAGTGGCCTGAGGACCCTCCTATAGTATCACAAAAATATAAAGTATATAGGTATATAAAAGAACAAGTCGACTTTATGTCTGTTTCGTAAATTATTTAGTAAATATATTTTATGATTAATTTAATTTCAATCGATACTAGGATAATAAAAAGCATATTAATCTCACCGGCTGCGGGTCCTCGAGACAGAAGCCCATATCCACATCCTGCTTCCACAGCACCTCGATGAGGTCCATGTCCTGGAAAATATTTACATTCACTAATATTTACAGGAATATTATTTGTACCTTAATTTAGAAAAACTGAAGAATACATATATTTGTTATACGTAAGAGTTGAGAATCTATTTTGAAATCAGTTTAAGAACTGATTTACTTTTAAAGTATTGCCAGCTTCTAGATAAAAAAGTCTCCGACATACAAAATTCTTGTAAAACATTAATAGTGTAATAATTATTACAGTGTATAATAATATCATAAAAGTGCAGTTTGTGTTTTCTTAAAAATATTACAGAGTGGTATTGAAGTTCGTTCTATGTAACTATATTAATATTATATAGTCAAAGTCACTAGTGTAGCACTCCTGTACCTGTACCTACAGACGAAATCGCGGAAAATATTTAGTATAAATGTTTTTTACAACACTAACTGCACGTATATTCACTTTCATAACAATTTATTTTACAAACCATAAATGGAAACGCATCCGCCATCTTTAATTAAGCATCGAAATTAATCTGACCAGTCACTACAAGGCAACTTAAACTGAAACACCGAGTAAGAAAGTTCATTTCTCCATAACATTTATTATTCAAATTCCAAATTCGAATTTAAGAGCACATGTTCTAAGAAGCTCTATTATAGTATTGTGAAGTAATTTGATCTTTATTGCGTGTACATAGTGTATACTTTTGTATGGTGGGTCGTTTTAATTAGTACCTCAGTGGATTTTTCCTTCCCACAGCGGGATTTCTATATAAATTAATTTAACCCTTTTTTATATACTTTATATATTTTTTATATAAATATCCTCAGTAATTATTGGTTATGTATTTAATTTTACTTGAAAGAATTAGTGGCGATATTTGTTAAGATTATTTGATATAGATAGTTAGATATTTTTAATAGTACATTGGGTCGTCACGTCGTATTAAATAGCTCAAAACATATTTTATATCATTTACATCAACATTAAGATTAACCGATTTAATTTTTTTTTGTAACCGACTATTTATCTTTGATAATACTTATGACAAATAAGTAAGTACCTATCAGCAAGTGATGATAAAGGTGTCGAGTGTTTCATGATGTGTATTACAAAATACTATGTATTATAAGTGTCTGTAACCTATTACATGATATCTTAGATATTTTGAAACCCAGACCGGAACATGGTATTCATTAACTATAATAAGGTATATGTTTTTGTTCAGAATGAAAAATATATTATAAAAAAGTTAAAATTATTGACATAAAATATTAATACAATAATCAAATTAATAGTCAATTCGCAATTGTGATAAAAACGACAGAGGCGCCATCGTGCAGACAATAAGTGATAATTACAAAATTAATTATAGATGTCGTCAGAGGGAGACGCACAATCCTGCCATCTATCACTTCATATTAAAAGAACTAACATTGGTAGCGCCGCTACTCTCCGATAGATGGCGCTGAAATCTACTTTTTGAACCAACGATGTTTTAACAATAATGAAAAAATATTTATCAGAAAAGGTAATACCTACTTATAATAAAATAAGGCCAAAATCGATAATTAAAATTGATGTGGATAAAACAAAATTAATCATTGTAGATGGTAACGCAAATAGAAAATAATACTTTATACCCAGAGATGGCGCCAATATTATAAATTAGCGATAACCTTCTAGAACATAAGATTGCAGGAAAAAGATTATCCAAGGTCACACACGGTCAAGGCCCGAAAATGACGTATTTGTAAAAATAGAGTACATTCATTGGTGTTTACATGATTATTTAGATATACTAGTATAGCCCCGCAAAAACGCCCGCAGTAATTATTTTGAGATATTTATAACAAAAAACTACGTTACTCGTCGGTTGAATATGGACACGCATTTAATACAAATAAAAATAACATAAAGATGTTAAAAAAAGAAAGAATGACCACTAGAAAGAAGTCTGGAAATGTTGAATTTTATGTAAGTTCTTAATCTTAACTTAAACTTAGTTATCTGTCCTGCTCAGATAACGTAAAAAATATTTGCCAAAATGTCGTTATTTTATTTATTTTAAGGATAAAACGTTAATTTTACATTGTAACTACGTATTTATTATTTTAAAATACACAAAAGATGTATTATTTTTACATGATTCTTTAAACGTAACCCTTGAACGGGTTAGCTACGATTATTATTGTATTTTATAATGTTAGTATTATAAACGCATCAGCCTAAGCTTATAACAATTTGTACGTAAATTAATAATATCTTTAATAAATATCGTCGCCATTTTGTAATCGATTGCCAAAAGAAAATGAAAGTGTACGCGTGGCTTACATTTACGATTATTATTATTACACGTGGTGAGAAATTACGTAGTAGATATAAACGAAAGCTGGCTTTGTTGTAAATGATCTAATTTATTGCTGAGTTTTGTAAACAAAGATAATAATTAGAATAACAATAATATGATTGTATAAATAAGTACCCTACGATCTCTTATAGCTTTTGTATTTAAATCTAGACAAAGCTACTTAAAATCTATCTAGATTCTAGACAGTTCAAAGGCAGGGTCACAGAATGTCTGGTTAATTCAACTTTGACCTCTCGTATGGCTGGGGTGACTCGCTTTTCCATTTTAGATTTCGGGTTTTGGGTTTCTATATTTAACAAGATATACAAAGTATGGGAAGCCTTTTGATGTGTCCTCTAACAAAGGATTTTGGATAATTTTACTTCTTAAGATGTGAAAATATATGGAGATGCCGTTATTTAAAAAATATCCTCACAAATAGTGAAATGCATCCGCTAGTCAGAATCATATAAGAAATGTAGTTTTTCGATTCGAGACAGAAAAAAAACTTATAAGATTTTTTAAAAATATAACTCAAATAATAATAATAAAAACAGGTAAACAACACAGAGGACACATTCTCGTAATTAAGTAATAATGTTCAAAATATAATTCCTTGTCTCAGAGTCCAAATGTTATCTAATCTGAATAATTAGATGTTAATCATTTACATCAGATATAAAATAATTAAACTATCAAGCATTTCGGACCTCGTATCTTATTCTAGTAGATTGGTGTAAAAACAATATTAATGGTCTAGTTGGAAAGTTTTTTAGCTACTCGTTAGGTACTTACTAGGTAGTCAGTGATTTCAAAGATAATACGCAACAGGTTGGTCTGACACCACGTAAATAATAATGTATGGAACATTACAATAACGTACTTCATATGAATGTGATGATGAGGAGAGGTAAACCGAAGAGGGAAGAAAATAAGTACAGTGTATATGAAGTGTGATACGTAAAGAAAAGTAATAAATATAGAAGATAATTGAAGAGATTTACTTGAAAGAGAATGCCACCAATAATTACAATATAAATTCTGTAATCGTATATTGGAGAATACATTAAGTAAAACAGACAATTCTTTTGGATGCGATAACTCAAAATATCTTAAATTAGACTAGAAAAAACAAAACATGCAAACTTAGAGAATGGCAGGAGCAATATATTACGGAATAAATCAGGACATAAATCTATATATAGGTAACCTAGCATGACCTGGTTACAGGTGACCTCGCTGACTCATAATAATTACCTTTTAAAAGACATTTGTGCTTACATTGATATCGTAACTATAAAAATGTAACATATATTTTTCAAAGATAATAAGATAGTTATAAATAATTTAATTCCCTTATTACAATTTATTGTATCGTACGTTTTGCTTTTTAAAATCAATCGTGCTCTAGTGAGAGGTCGCAGTCTCTGTCTGCTAATTTGTCATCTACCCTCAGTGATTCAGTTTTCGACGATATAGTTTGTGATGAGCACACAAAGAAGTAAACATCATATGCTGTATTTTTTTAGTTTTTATGATATAATGAATATTATTAATATACTTTATAAAACATCTAACTTCAAAGTCATCCATTGTAAACAAACTGCTTAGTTACACGATTTGCATATTTATATTCTTGAGAAATTGACGTGATAGCAAGGTGAATGGACTTGATAATACAAAAAATACCTGCAATTTAATTAACGCACACATTAAAAAACTTGTATATTTATAAGTACCAACCTAAGTAGAATATATGTGTGAGTGTCGGTTCTATTACATTAGTATTCGTTTGAAAGAAACTTTATTATTTTAATAAGGCTTTTTAAGAATGCTACGTACTAACTAAGCAGTTCTAGGTAGTAAAGTAAGATAAATTGATATCTCGGTGAAAGGTTAACTTCTACATAATATCTATGACTATTTCATATAATAGTCTTTTACAACCAACTTATTTTTGAACGGTCATTTCTTATTTTTGTTAAAAAACAACTGTTTCTTAAGAACTTAAAAAAACATTGGACAGATAACTTTGTTTGTTACTACAACAAATAAAGCTGATGTTTTAAATTACTTTACTAGTTTTAAAAGTACTGAGCTCAAAACGATTATACTCATCATAGCACATGCAATAACTCTTATTTGAATACAACTGACCTCTTGGGTGAGCTCGTCACCACTGTGATGGCCTTCATCAGGCTCCAATTTTACATCAGGCATGTCCTTAGAAGATGTATCCATTTCGCTCACGCCACTGGAACTCGCGGAAGTGAAACTAGTACTTGCTCTCTCCCTTTTTACATCCAGCACCAACTCCTCCTCAAACATCGGAGCCAATTCGTAGACTTCGGTATCCAATGGAGTGTTCTCCAAGAGGTACTGCTCCAAATTCTCCTGTTGTTGTTTTACGTCAAGATGCTCCAAATCACTTCGGAGTTCTTTGACGTCATCAAAAAGCTCCTCATAGTCCTGGAGATCAGCTATGTTCTGGTTGAAAACGGAATTCGGCTCACCAAGGTCAAACTTTTCCGATTTGGCGGAAAAGTATGGAACAAAGTCGTCTATAGCGTTATCGTCGTAGAGATCATCGTTATCCCGTTCTTTCTTCACGCGGAACATCAATTCATCTTCTGTTTCGGCTTCTTTCTTGATCTGCATATCGTCTGGGTTTAGAAACTCGTTGACATCAAAGGACCGGCTCGCAATTTCCGCGAAGATGTCAGTCTCTGTGTGGTTCTGCAGAAAATCCGGCGATAAAGTGACCACTGCATCCGGTTCTTGCGCGTTTGTTTCCTCCCTCTCTTCCTCTACTTTGACTTCTTGAGCTACATTATCATCTGCGGAGACATTGTCCTGTGACTCTTCGAGGACCACCTCTTGGGACAGTCCAGGGGCTACTGTATCAGTCGCCACATTATTTAGTAAATATGTATAAACTGAACCCTGGTTAAACCATATCCGTTCATTGTTTTCCCGAGAATTGTAACGTCCAAGTGAATTTAGCTCTTCGAACAGTTGTCTTTCATAATTTACAAGAATATGGTCCAAAGACTTCGGGTGAACGAATCTAGGTCTGACCAGCGTCCTCGACTCATGCTCCAAGGACCAATCAGATCCGTTGGAAATATGCAGACCAGCGAGTTGCTGCGTTTCCAGTTCAAGGTATTCTTCCGGGTTGGCTTTTAACAAACTAAGAACTAACGCTAACCGAAGAAGCTCGTCTCCGTACAACTTCTTCAACGCAATCATATTGACGAACTTAATTATATCAGTCTTTTTAATGAGCTATAATAATGAGATCATAACCAAAACAGTTTATTGAATCACTTGAAGTCAAGTCCTTTTGGGTTTGTTTTCGATTATCTTCCTTTTGCGTTTGTCGAGCGACATTTTGACGCACCGTCACGATTTTGTTGGTAAAGTTTTGGTAACTTCCGGACACATTTTCACACACATTGTCACTGAGGCAGTCAGTCAGTAGTGAAATTTAGTTTTATCTGGCGTGACGCCAATTAGAGCTCTAGTTGAACCTAATTGAACAATAACTTTGAATATTGACGGTCTCGAACAGCAATTGTAATAAGAACTAAATCAAATATCGACAATTGGTTACGCTTTACGATTAATTATTATCAGCCTTTTAAATATGTACATATTACATATATAAATTATTTATGGACACAGAATGCAGTATATAATTAACATTTGACTTCACACCTAATTACACAAATAAAAAGAAGTAACTTGGAACAATGTATCGCCGCTTTAATACACTTATCGACATCCAATTTGAATATCGAACGATTAAAACGTCAAAATTCTCTATATTTATTCACAGATAATATAATTCAAAATCTTCAATAGACTTAAACAATTAAAGAGTCAATAAAAGGAGTTCACGTGCGTTTGCATCGACACTCAACGGATTACTGCGATGTACAAAATTTCACGTCCTCAACGTTCAATGACCAGCGGCGTATGACCTCTTGTTTTTAACACCTTGATGTAATTTTAAAACATCCAACCAGGGTAATGGTTCTTTATAATCTGGTCAGTAAAAATGCATTCAAAAAATATTTAGCTATAAGTTATCAAAGATAAAAATGGTTTTTATTGACGTATTGTTTGTCGTAACTGTCTAAAACACCGTAATAATTTCTTTGCCCGCACGTGCTCGTTCACTAATAGAGTCGGGTGATAGATGCGTTCATTTACGTTTCAAGTAACATATTTAGATTTATTTAACGTAAAAACAAGAACAAAGGGGATCTTTCATTAGGTACAATTTATGAACGTAATGGAAAAAAAAACTTCGCCGCCAAAACGCAACGAACTTTTACTGCGTTTTCTTTTTTAATTCGTCTTTCCAATGACATAAGGCCGTTTCCCTGCGATGGCTCTCATCCAAAATGTTCGTCCAAAATAAAATTATTCTTTTCTGGATATTATTACTTTTCATACGTACAACATAAATATTTTTATGAATGCAATTGTCAATTAAGGTCGATTGTGAATACAGTTTTCTGTTTCCTTTGTTATGCCTTTCCTAATGAAATCTCCAGAGACTTGTTTATAAATTTATGTCCTTAAATACAAATGTCAGCACTTAAATACAAATAATTTTATGTTTTTAAATTACTCAACTTTAAAACTGACTGTCAATTTTTTTCTCAGGACTGACTGGACTGGACTAAAGGTTATTTTGTCTTTAGTTAATTTAGTACATGATAAGGAATATTTTTCAACTGTAAGTAATATTTAATTAAATTAAAATATTAAACAGAGAAAATATTACGCTTTCGCGACTACAATAGGCATGACCACTTTCGCGTTTTCGCCAACTTTCTATTTTAATAAATTCGCATAATACCATTACCTACCGATTAAAATATATCATTTTTATTATCAACAATAGATAAGACCAGTTCTTTATTGATTTTGATTTAATCGAAATCTTTGAATAAAAGTTTTCGTCGGACGAAGACGCTAACCTTGAACTCTTGAAAAACAAGTGACGTGAATTTCGGCGCGAAATCGCCATCCTATCCAATTGGAATTACAAATAAAGTTCAATGACCACGGACATTTAACAATTTTTAACGTTTAACAATAGTTTCTTTATATACAATCTTTGTACTAAAATGGTTATTTTCATTGAACGGTCTATTTACTTGGTAGCCTAAAGTACCTAGACCACCTTGTAACACAACACGCAACCTTCCTTATCCCTTATCTAATGACAGAGCGGGACAGAAGACGATGCCATATGCTGACTTTAAAAGGAAATGTCTAAGTTTTATCGTCAATACGTTTTCCATTTCTGTTTTAATACTATCAATGATTCTTCAAGGATTTTAAGCTATATATTTAAAACTGTTTAATATCAACAATAATAACAACAAATTTAGGACAACATAAATTAACGACCTCAAGGATTACATTAACTGTTCGCAGTAAGAAGGTTGTGTCCCAGATTTCTGAATACGTAAATGTGGGGGTGAGATAAAATTAAATGCTCTGCAAAATTAGGAAAACAATATTATATGAAGTTGGATGTCATTTTATTATAATATAAACCCTTGGTTTCGTCTGAGTGGAATTCAGATATATATTTGTACTATTGAAGACAGATTAGTTAAATGGCAATAAAATTAAAACATTTCAATAGTTTTTAATAGTTCCTGTACATTAAAGAAGCTTTTAAAAAACATTTGGTGTCTATCTTTATTCCAATATAAAATCCGAAATAGATAAGACGTAGGTAACATTTTTTGTCAATTTTATACACTACAATTAAAAGTAGGCCATACGTCAGTTAAATTTAAGATGTATATTATAAAAACAAACCAGATAAGTCGTGTCGTCGAAGAGTTATGCGAGGACGATGTCTAATTAATTTTCCTTAAGCCTTGGCTGAAAATATTCAAACATATTTTAATAAAACCGTTTTGGTAACATTTAAATAACTCGAAGACCAATGGTTTTTGAATCAACCTCTGAGCCCACACGTAGGTGCTGAGGGTCGTTCAAGTGAACAGTGGTTGCAAAAATAACACCATTTTCTAAACAAAGAAGTAAAATGAACATCGACCTTACAAACATACATTCATACTGTTAGAGTTGCTTAAGTACTTCCCTTAATTCTTGCCAAGAACATTCCGGTCTAAATTGCATCAGATGATACTGAAATAATAAATCTACTCAGACTATATTAATAAGTAATTATGAAGACCTACTCTATCTCGTATGTAGGGTTTTTTACCTATTTTTTTTTCGCTTTCGTACGATTTTTAGGTAAATTATTAATTTCTTTTGGATTTTCACATAGTTATGATAGACGTATCTTTCTTTTAAGTCTTCCTCGTGCTTTTATATATCAAAAGACTTTTCTAACTAATTGGTATAATCACATCATAAATAAACGGATAGACTAGAAAAAATACTATAGATACGCCTTTTATGACATAAACATTAATAAGGTTTTTTTATTTGCAATTATTGCAGTATTTACTTAATTTAATTATGCTTAAACAATTTAACCCACTAGCAATGACTAATTTCCTATAAAAAACGTATAAACATAAAATATTTAATTACCAACAGCGCCATCTTTGGAGAAGGTCAATAAACAAAGTGACTTACGAGTAACACCTCACCCACACATTAGAACAGAGCGTTGAACGCACACCCACACAGGGTAAAACAAAGAACATACATACAGATCACAGATCATGTTTGAAGATGTTAACTATAAAAAATATTGGTTTTGAACAGTGGGCCATAGTTAGTCATCTGTAAATATATACATTATCAAGAACATTTATTATTATCTATATATTTAAGAGTATTTATATCTATAAGAATTATACGTGTGTTGAAAAAAATAGTTTTTTTTTTACAAAAGTAACTAAAACTGAACACAAAAATAACAAAAGAGAAACAAAAATAGAAGTTAATCTTGATCATAAATTTAAAATATGAAAATATAGAGACTATGCTTCTTAGCATTACATGGATTCACCGAGCGAGTACCGAACCCATCGCGTTGCAAGGAGAGGAGTGCAAGCAGTGCCTGGGACTTGCGACCCAGGACTAGGTTTGGTAACACTTTCCAAATGAGTCGTTAGAATAGAAGGGAGAGGGGGATAGGGAGAAAAGAGGGGTCGAAGCCCTATCCCCTGACACCATTTTTATTGTGAGAAAATTTTTAGTTTTGGAGATATTTCGATTTGAAGTTTCGTAAAAACTAACCTAAAATGTAAGTAATTAAGACTTCTGTGACGTCTCCGGCGCTTCAGGATGGCCAGCCCCTTCACCCTTGCGTAACACTGAACTGAAACCCAAGCTCGCCTTCGCCACTTCGGTTTGTTGACCAGCCTCAGTAGCTACGGCTCGATTGGTTTTCAACACAATGTTACGGCTGATGGGGGCTGTCCTCCTTCCGCGCCTCCGGATTTACAAAAACACTCTAGGGGTAGGACAGACAAGACTACGTGGAGTCGTGGTTGATAGAGTCGGTTTGGACAAAAAAAGTAATAAATATATATATATTAATTATTATTTATTTCAAAAACATTTCAAATCACAAACGTCATATGTCAAGTTGCCGCCATTTGACATTCGGGAATCTAAAACAACAAAGTTGTTACGAATTGTGTTTTTCTAGTTAAATTAAAATGAAATACTGATATATTATATACATAATTGATAAATATATTGTATAGATGTGAAATGTTATTTAAACATTGTGTTTTTGTGCTAATATTAGAGAAAATACGGTAAGTTACTTTCACACAAAAAAATATATAAAAAAAACTACGCGTTTTCTCGGGCTGAGAATAGTATTAAAAGAAAGGGGAAACCAACCCCTTTCAAATGATACCATTTTCAAACCAAAACTCTTACGACTCAAATGGAAACGCTAGCCCTAGGTTTAATTAGCATATAAAATAGAAATAAATTTTAAACAAAAGAAAAACCATGCAGACTTATTAAAACATGTGACTCATACATACACATTCATCCAATAACGAAAACTACAGCATGATAAATTATATATGTTACTTTGAATATTTCTGTACATCCTGAGTGCTTTCTTCGATTCCTTCCGTGTTAATAATTATATAAAGAAAACACGTCCGTCCGTACTGATCGCACTACATGTAACATAAATCACTATGTTATCAAATTTAAAAAATATTTTGTTTCAGTTGCACCTATAGTTCCAAAGATTAGCGTGCTCAAACAAAATAAATAATATATATTATATACAATGACAAAATGTCTTATCTGTCAGTATATTAGTATTGTATAGCTGGTATATATTATACATTGATTCGGTTAGGAATTTACGTTTTGTAATAAATTGAATTTAGATACCTACGACACAACTTATTTAACTAGAAAAGGACATGAGAAAAAAAAAGCATAATTATAAACAGGATAGGGACACTCGAGACAACGACTTCCCATACTTTAAGATAGTCAAAATAAACAATTCAAATAAACTGTTAATTATATTGGGTGAATGCTGTATCAAAAAAATCTATGATTTCGTTTAAAAAAAAACTTATATAAATCGATAAATTCCTTAACAATGCGACAGGTCAATGAACCCTGAAGTTGTCATGTTTATTTAAAAATAACAAGACGATGTTTTCTTATATGAAATAAATAACAAGTATCTAATATTAATATTATATAACACTTAAATTACGAAATGTAGTTATCTTCGCAAAATTATAATGTTTTAAGACTCAGCAAGTTGCGAATTTGAACACGTGATGAGTTCATTGAACTTAAGTCAAATACGATAAGTTTGGGTTTAACAGAGTCTGTGTTCTTAAAGTTTAGTTTATAAGATGACAAAAAAAAACATATTTGAATAATATCTACGTTAATTACAATATTTTTTACTTTAAAACACGTTCTAAAATTGAGATGAAAGACTCAACTGGAGCCAAATATTAATAAAATCGGTCAGAAATGCATTCATACGCATCGGCACTAAAATATATATTTTCGGCAGACAAGGTCAGGTGATTGAACTGACATGACTGTTCGCAAGGTCGTCATAAATCTATTAAGAAATATCTTCGCACTGCCGTCGTTATCGAGAATTTTGTTTGTAATATTTTTTTTATTATATTTAGATATTACAAATTAGCAAACAAAACGCATCCTATTGTATTGGTTTCAATTTTAAAAACAGAGCTTTTGCATGGCCATTAAGATAGGATCTGCTTTTTCAGAAACGGAATAGTCTTACATGCTTAGTAGAGTTTGTTTCAATTTCTTACTAAGCGGCTTCCTTTATTAGTCATTGTAGTTGGCAAGCTTGCTAGTAGCAAAAATACAACTAGGACAATGTGAATAGATATATGTACTAGAAAATTAGTAATGCAAGTAAGTAACAGTAAAAATTAAAGCAAGTAAACAGATATGAGAAAAGCAACACAACAGGATGTTTAAACAGAAATGTTTTTAAATGTATATACATATGTTATTTACACAAGAGTCACATGTTGTTTTAATACAATTGAATATATACAAATCCATACACACATGTCTGTCTGTCTGTCTAATATGAAATAGCGCTAAAATTATTTATTTATTTTGACAAAATTTCAAATAATATATCAAATTATATTTGTTAATGATTAAAGATAGTTCTCGCCAATAAAAAAACTGGTTATATAAAAAAATCAAACTAGTTTATTGGTAAATATAATAATAACTAAAAAAAATACCTATTTATATTAGTTATTATTCAAGAAGGTTTTTTTATTTATAATTTTATAATTCATTTCAATGAAAATAATTAACATTGCAAATAGCTCATTCTAAACATCAATAAGAAAGAGAAGAAATTAAGATGTAGAAAAAATATTGATAGTCATAAAAATGATTAGTCATATATAATGTATTTTAATATTTAAACTTTGATTTTAAATTATACACAATCTTATAAGAAGTATTGATAATTCCAATCAAAGTTCAACGTATTTTCATAATTAATTATTAAAAATCTGAAAAATATTTTTTACAACTTGCTTTATATTAATAAGTATAAAGTTGTTTATTTTGTAAAAATGTTTTTAAGAGATCCATAATATAGTTTGAATAATGAATACTACTTAGAATTATGAATAATACTATTATGTTAGTAGAATCTCATAAGAATTATAAGTGGTCAGGTTAAAACCTAATCTATTCACACATGTTATGAAAAATAACCTTTTTTAGTTATATTTATGATTTTATTGGAGTTCTTTGTTGTAATTTAACCTCTAAATTTAATATAAGGTTATTTCAATTGTTTGTTCGAGACTGCCGTATTAGAATTTTCTTGAGTTACGCTCCGTTACCTTCAATAACGGAAGATATGCACAAAAAGAGGTAAAAACGATGGAAAAACAGCAAAATTACTGTTTTGTGTGATCACAATTTACCAACTAAAGCACTGATAGATTACACTTCATTGGCTATATTACGCGCTTAGCACATACTCACAGATTTATAATACTTAAACGCTTATAAAACACGCTATTTCACAATAATTTCAAGTTTTTAAACAATAAAATCAACTTATGATAGTACTGCTGTAGTTTCTATTTGTGACTGACTTCGGATCGAAACTCGCCGCAAGACACGTCATTGTACCCATCTGACAAGTGGAAAGAGATAGAAATATGTATGTATATTGTACATATTTGCAAGTATAATATATATTACGATTTAATAGATACCGAGTCATTTAATAATAATATTAATATAATATTACTAATATGTATTCAATAAACCATTACTTTACATTATAAACATATTTTCAACAGCGCCATCTATTGTGTAGTAGAAAAAGTACCATGTAATTATCAAGTTTTTTTAATTCGGACACTAGATGGCATTTTACATATCAAAACATTATGACAGTCGGGAATAAGATATTGTAGTTGAAAAAACTACACAATTTGGCTTATCACGTAATAGTTACATCAAAATGATCGTTATTAGGTATAGGTATATATTATTTGATATATGCTTATAACTAGTAATTGCCATTTTAAATCTTTGTTAGACAATTTATAGAATGTTTCTCAGAATCGAATGACGTCTTCCGAACAGGAAATACAAATTACAATAAGTATTGAGTAGGTACAGCTTGTTTTATAATTAAATATCTATCAGTGTGTACTTTGAAAAATGTATTGTATTATAACTCTATGTTAAATAGTAAGTAGGACGTTTTAACAAATCGTAAAATCAAAACATGAATTATTATAAACTATAAATAAATTTTATTTCTAATTCTAATTCTATGTTTTATTTACGATTTGGTAAATTGTAATAGTATTTGAAACTTTTTGTACTGACAATTTGTTTTTTGGGAATACGCCTGTCACACTAATCGTAACAATTGTAGCGACTTTTCGGTGACGCTGTAATAGCCAATAGGGCTAACAGTATAGACATACAAAAACAAAAATAAATAAAAAAAATATGTGTGTGTGTATTAGTGTAGACAAGTAAGAAGTGAAACTTCTTTATGACATAATCTTTTGAAAAATGATTAACTAATTACAACTTTACAGGAATGGCTAATTAAGCTAAATTAGATAAAGTTTAAGAAAAAATATAGATGGCGCGTAACAGAAAAACGTTAAAATTTTTTGACATTGCTATAAAATTTCTCCCATCCGTCGATATAAAAGTTTTACTTCAAATATGGCGCGTAACGGAAAAATGTGACTTAGAAATAAAGATGACGCGTAACAGAAAAACGGCATAACTTTTTTGACATTGCTATAAAATTTTATTCCATCTGTCGATAAAGAAGTTTTACTTCAAAAAAGATGGCGCGTAACGAGAAAATGTGACGCGTAACGAAAAAATGTTACACAATTTTTTTTCCAACCCCGATAAAGAAGTTTCACTTCAAAAAAAAATGTAGCGACTTGATAACAATCCTCCGTTTCCGTTTAAAGACTTTATAAGTTGATACAAATGTTAGTTTAGTTTAAATCTGATCTCCATTAATACATTAGCTTACATTTGGATTTATTTCAAAATGAAAACACAAAATAATAATTGCAGACAAAATTTTACTACAATATTTATCAAAAGGCGCATTGCTCAGATTATAATAATTAGATGGTAAGTTTTCCACCGATAACATGATATCAACTAAAGATAACCTCGTGCCATCAACGCGGATGTAACATTTGCGTTTTACCACATTCTAATGCCATTTACGAACTAGCCAGGTCGGGTTCCATTTTGGAGATTTAATTTTTCTATATAGCGTACCTATAATATTTTTGAATTACCGTATATTAATTATATTACATAAGATTCAAAAAGTACTTACAATGTTATATTTTTTATCAGTAACAGCGACATCCAGCGGATCCGGACTCAGACTTCTCATAGTTGGCAATATTTCTTCAAGCATTTTTTAGATCTGGAACAATAAATTACAAATGCAAAAATACCACTTGAAATTATTTTCAAAATAAGTATATTTCCCGTTTACAATATGTATTAGTAAATTACTAGTCAACAAATATTGACTACTTCATATTTTTTTTTTTTTTTTTTGTTTCTCTATGCTGTTAGCCCTGTTGGCTATTACAGCGTCACCGGGGGAGCGGGTGGGTCTGGAGACCCACCCTTAACAAGGGGGGGCAGATGGGCCCCCTTGGGGAACGACGGCCCGAGGGCGTCTCAGATTGAGACACGGACCTCGGCTCGGGGCGTCGTTAGTCAGGAGGGAAGCTAAGGAAATTTGGACACTAGCGTCCTCCGACGGCAGAACGCCGGAGCAACGGAGCACTTACTCAGTTGGGACCTCGTCTATACCGGTACAGACGGTGTGTGTCTGTATGTTGTGTGGTGTCAATTATGCCTACGCGTACACGTTATTACCTACTGTGAACGCGTCGTCGGGGTCAACGAGTACCGACTTGGGTCTTCTTTTTCTGACTAAAGTAGTCTTACGTGGTCTATACTCTGCGGCGTCAGCCACCAGTGGGTTCGGGTGTCGCTCAGCATGTTCAAAGTACTTTTGGGAAAGCCCCTTGAAGTACTGAGCGATGGTCGGAAGGTCTAAATCTCTATGGATATCGATGTTGCGTACGAACCACGGCGCCCCGGTTGCAATCCGTGTAAACCTGTTCTGAATCACCTGAAGGGGTTTCAGATTAGCGTGCGCAAAAGCTGGACTCGCATAGGACATGACGGAACGTATGCAAGCTTTGTAAAATGTTACCTTATTGCGAAGGGACATTTTACTCCGCTTGCCTAAAAACTACTTCATATCTAGACGTTTCAAGAGACTGGTTTCGAGTGTGTTTTACTAATGTCTACTGTACTCTACTAAGCTCCGCAGTGCTTTACTTATATAATATAAAAGCACCTCTAGTACCAGCGTCACTAGAGGTGCTTTTATATTATATTTTAGAACTGCAACTAAAATTTCACGTATCTTAAAAAAATCATTTTTTTTTACATTTTATTTTCTAATAAAAGAATTTCCAAACACAATTACTAAATAAGTTTTTTTAGCAATACGTTACAAAACACATGATATGACATTGTCTTTTGACATAGGGAACAGGAATGTTAATTGCTATTCTTTATTTTTGTTTTCTGGCCGTGAGGATGATTTTCTTAATAAATAATCTGTTTCCTAACTAATACCTACGATAAAAGCGAATGTAAGTTTTAAATATTCAATATTTTGTACATCCGTCAGGATACAAGCAATGATAGGTAATAAAGTAAACTATAATTAAGGTGATTTCGTCCAAAAAAGGACTTGGACGCCCATCCTACATAACAAGACAGTTTTATATAGCCATTTCTTCTACAACGCATTACGCCGATGAATCCGTTGTCAACTGATAATTTGATTTACTATGATTATGATTCGTTATGATGATGATAGTGCGTGATGCAGAGGGGATCTAGCGCCATCTATAGGACGGTAGAAGGAAATAACTGAAAAGAGCTCCTTAAAGAATATTTAAGTTGTAATCATATAAGGTTTATTTATAAACGTAACTAAAAAAATGTTTATGTCAGATAATATAAATAACAGCAGTAACAGTTAAGTATTAATGTTTCATATATTGCCTAATAAGTCATAACTTGACTAGTTTGTTATATATTAAAAACCGCATACCTACGTATGAAGCGACCTAAAACTAATTGTTATCTAGAACTAACCATTGTTTTAATAAATAAATTATAATATTATTGTTTATTGTGAATATAATACCATCCAATTAAAAGACAAAATTAATTTTAACCTCGTCTTTACTTGTTTTTGTCATTTACATTGTAATAATAACATTATTTTTAAATATATGTCTATTGCATAACATTACGAAATCTATTGCCGAGCCAATAATACTGTTTTGCATATATTAATATATCTTATTATATATTTTAATATATCTGTATATATAATAATATAGTAACGAGGTCATGTCTGTTCATTTTTTTTAATTTATACATAAGTACGTGTTTCTTTTGTACACTATATTAGTTATTGTATATGTGTGTGTGGTGACACGGACAACGTTAGTAACTACGTAACGTGACGTAATTAAACGTAATTTATAGTTCTTAACTATTTAATCATAATTTACAGCCAACGAATAAAATTACTCTTTTTCCCTAACTGTAGTGAAGGGGCTCGCGGAGACATCACACACCGCCTGTAAAATATTACTAGCATCCTGCCCGGCTTCGCCTGAGAGATATCGAGACTGGTACAGTTCGGTATCGACCATTAAACGATTATTAGTAAATTATAATCCTGTGTGCATATTACTAACTACAATTATAATTATAATCATAGTAGTATATAGGTACACACAAACCTAGAGAATTATAAAACAAAACATTCCTTTATCTAGGTCCTCTTGTTAGGTTTTTATAAAACCCGTTCAATATATTTTAGGTTCATTGTGGTTTATTTATTTTTAACCAACTTTTCAAAAGAAGGGTCGATAACATGTATGCACGGAACGATATTAAACGGTAATTCAATTAGGCAGAACTGGTAAAAACTACATGGAAACGCTTTAGTAATATTTAAATATTGAATCAAATAAAAATAATACTTACATTAAAAAAAAATATAAAAATTAAAAAGCTCCCGATACAAAAATACGTCTAAAAAGGATAAAAATAATATTGTTATGTACCATTAAAAATATCGGGGGACCGTTGTAGGTAGGATGGTGTCTATTTTACAAAGTTTTCGGAGCTAATGAATGAGAACTTAGACTATAAAATTAGATATTGTTATTTCTTTATTTGCCTTGGCAATTAACTTTTATTTTGATTTTCTTCCTTTATTAAGCGGTTCCCCGAGGCAACGACTGCAATAGGTATCTAATTTTTATGTTTTTTTGTATCGGGAGATTTTAATTTTAATTTATATTATCTGGTTTATATATTGCATTAAATGTACTAAAAAACACACTAAATACCACTTGTTCTATCTGCTACCTACTACTATCAATATAACCTTTAACCAGCACCAATAAAGTTCAATATCTTGCAGACCAATCATAGCTAAGGACCATCTCGACGGACCAAGCTTTCGATTATAAAAAAAACGCCGTCAAATCCGAGCACTCGTTTCACTGCTACGAGGGTACAGACAGACACACAGGTCAAACTTATAACACCCCTTTTATGGGTGTTATGGGTGGGGAATTAAAAAATAAACAACATTTACCTAAAAGAGGCATTTTTAAACAAAAATAAAAAATAACAATATATAAACTACTCGTTGATATTTACTGCAAATTTGGAATTATCAAACATTTTGTTGGTCGAGTGGTCAGCGCAGACGCCTAAAGTATAGCGACTCAATGGGGCTCGGGAATTCCCGACAGGAACAGGCATGTATGTGATGAACATATGTCTGTATAAGTGGGTTTGATCCTTTATTAAATATATACTCAGTGTTTATATATTATTAATGTGTATTTTTATGTATTTGTGTCGTTGTTAACACCCTTAACACAGGCAAATAATTTGCGTACTTAGGAGTTACATCAATGTGTGTAAATTACACACATGTCCTGTATTATTATTATTATTATTAAAATAAACTTAATAAATGCCTCCTCCGTCTGTCGATAGTCTTCTTACGAAGTGCAGTCACATGGCTACAGCTAGGTTGTGTAACCAACTAATCATTTGTAAGGTTATCTTTAAGTACCCATAAATAAATGTTTTATGAACTGATAATTCACGTACCGAAGCGATACTTATTCAAGACTTCCGATAGAACTAAACGTACAATATGTTTTTTAAACATTGTTTTATTGAGATTTTCAGTGCGATAAGGTTAGAACATATTTTTCTTAAGATTAAAAGAACATTATAGATAACGTAGTAGATAAGATAGTCTACACGACATTAAAAAAAATGCAAATTTTGTACTTTTAGATCGGTATCTCTTCACACACATGTGCTGTGTGTTTCTATTTATCAGCTATGTTGGTGCTCCCCCTTCTGTACTATTACAGAAATTCCACTAAAATGTTCCTGGACATCTTAGAGATACATTTACACCGATACATCGGGGTATAGTAACTATTGTGCTGCACAGGACCTGTGAGAGCTGGATGCCCAACATTAATCTTTGCCCTCTTCTGCTAGTCTTCTCGTTACTCAAGAGTACACATTGTCATCTACATTTGCAAATGTAAATGGAGGACAGCTACTCATCGTCAGGTGGATCGTCTCTTCGTTCGCCATTATGTAATAAAAACATAAATGTCGTATGCCCAGACTAATTAATATCTGATATAGATATATAAATATCATATAAAAGATATCTTAATTAGGTTACACTTGTTTAAAAGGCTAAATATAGGGAAATGCTTTTATTAGCAGCTAAAAATAAGCGTAGGATAAGATGTATATCTATATAGAGATAATAACTAACTAGATGGGGCATGATTTTTCGAATTTTAATTTATTAAAATTTATTTAATTTAAGTTTCTCCATACAAAATATATTTATTGTCTCTGCATTGGCATTAACTGTAAGCGTAAATACGGGGCCCGGGCGTTTTGTTTTTAAGTATTTCTTACAAAATACAGAGTAATAAATAACCGAACAAGCAAAAATTTTCCTTTCCGCTTTTTTGTGTAATTTATCAAGATTTGTAAGTAGTGTGCACATTATCTATGAAGTCTGGTATATATATATATATATATATATATATATATATATATATATATATATATATATTTATTTATTGAACACCTACTCGATGCAAAAAATGTAAATGTATATATATATATATATATATATATATATACATTTACATTTTTTGCATCGAGTAGGTGTTCAATAAACAATCTGTGAACTTCAACCAGACCTCATATATATATATAATGACATGTGACGTCTGTATTTATAATTTATATTTTAAATACAGTAGTATTATACTCTTTTAAAGGTATAAATTATTTTATGATTTAAATTTAAATGTTCAATGATTGTTACGTCCTTAAAGATTGTTAATAAAATATTAAATATATATTATGTTTTGTGTTTCATAGTTATTGTAATTTTACCAAATTATTAACAATTAGTAGACGACGTCGCGGGCAAACACTACTTTATTATACTATAACAAGGTGTTGCCAGCTGCCTCGCTCGTACTAAAAGTATATTATAATAATTATTTTGTTATTTCGAACGGACTTTTATTATTGTTTTTGTGTTATACACTTTGATATCACAGACAGACACTTCAATATTAAATATATATTATATGAGCTGTAATGTAATTCCATATAAATAATAAGGGACTTATTACATATGTAATAAGAGGTTTTATAAAAACGATTATATAATTAATTATTTGGTAAAAACCAATAAAGGTAAGTATTGGGAAACGGTTTCGACAAAAAGTACCAAAGAAACCAAACCTGTACAACTGTAAAGACTAGAACCTCTGACTCAAACTTAAATTGACAATTGTGTTTAAAAATAAATTAATTATCTAATTATAATAGATATTTAAGTATTTGTTAAAGGTTTATGTCTTAATAATAATAATTTATTAGCTCTGAATATAGGTGTACAAGGTATTTATTATTCATATTTAAGTATCCATATACATGTTCAACACTTAGGCATCAATTTTGGTAGGCATCATTTTTCAAATTTTTAAAAACATACCATCAATATAAAATTCTTTATTTTTTTTGCAACAAAAATAAAAAAAAAACTATTATAATTACTACGTATTTAACTAATTATAACTTATCTATTAGGAAATCGGTAACAGAATAAGCATTTATCAATTAGGAATATTGATAGTTGTTTTTTTAATTTAATTAGAGGTAATTTTTTTATCTACTGATTTAGGTATTTTGTTATATATAATAATAATAATAATAATAATATCAGGACAAATTACACACATTGATCTAATCCCTAAGTAAGCAAATTATTTGCTTGTGTTCAGGGTGTTAGACAATGATACAAATACATAGAAATACACATATAAATACTAAGAATATATTTAATAAACGACCAAACCCAGAAACACAGACATCTATGCTCATCACATAAATGCCTGTATAGTATGTGTTTTGTTATATATTATATTATATATAGTTATACATAGTTTAGTCTGTCTTCTATAATATTAGTTATTATGTTGTGTTTCATTTATAATCTACAATTAATAAACACTAGTAATAACAAGAGGAAAATTATTGTTAGAACTATAACATGATGTACTAATAAATAATAACTAAACTACTGTAAGGTTTATCAATTGAAATAATTTATTTATTTATTATTTCATGAACCAGAGTTCTTACAAAGCAATATCAGAACATAAATGTTGACATTGAATCTTGATAAAGAGATCCCTTCCAGCTACCTAGATGGAAATAAATAAACATACATAATAATAAATAATAAAATAATAAAACAGTTTATTGTCATGTAGATTGTTACAGTTTTACACATATATCAGAAAAGAGTTGAACACAATGTTTATAACCCTCCAAGACAATGGGAGCTGGCTCAGCTACTTGTTTACCAGGACCGAGATCTTGGAAAACGCTGGTTTTCAGCCAGTCCCCTCTCCTCAAGACTTAATGTGGGAGGAACAGTGTTCTATCCCCCAACTTCCGAGTGATTACAATTAGCCAACGATGGAACTAATTACAAAATAATTAAGTATATATAAAAAAGATTAAAAAGAAACAAACAAATCATGTCTAAGCTAAAAAAAAATCTATTAAAATTGCTTATGTTATATCCGTACAGGTTACAATAGATATAAAATAATGATACAAAAAAAAAAAAAAAAAACAGCAACGACTCTTGCATGTGTGTGTGTGTGTTGTTTTGTGTGTGGGTTATTGTGTGTGTGTGTGTGTAAGTATGCGTGTGTAAAATTAGAATAAATTCAAATTCAAAACGGTGTTTAATATGACCAAAAGTTCTTTAGTTTTAGGCTTTTATAGTATGCATGTCTTACGTTTTCTGCAGCACGCTGTTTGACAAGTAGGGTAGCTTTATATTTAGATTTAAAATAATTTGTACTACATATAATATACAATACAATAATATACAACTACATATAATATATAATGTACATACATATAATATACAATATTAAATATTAGTCGGTCTACTTGCCGCCGCCCCGGGCCATGTGACAAACATACTATCTATATCTAAATAATAATGATATCATGGACAAAAATGACGATTCTGTAATAATTTAACTCTTTTTAATGATGTTCCAGTTGACATCTAGTGCAGTCGTTGTAGTTGAGTATGCAACATATGAGGACTGCATACTGTTGATGGTTTTGAGCTCAGGAAAGCTAACAGATAATGATTCAGGAGCTAAAATGGTCCATTTTTTTTACCTACTCCCTTGGATCTTCATATAAATACACTAAACAAATGCATTGAAACTATTTTGATTGTTGTTTTTTAACAGTATCCTTTCTTTTCTTCTAGATTAGGTTAGGTTAGGTTAGGTTAGGCTGAACAAACAGTTCCCCCCCCATATTGTAGTGGGAACTATTTGTCGTCATTTCTTTCATAGCATAATAAGGCAAAAAGAATGGGCTCTAGTTTAATCCATAAATATTATTGTGATAGTGATCTTAATTTATGTAATTGTGGTAATAACGTCACAAAAAAGAAACCTATAACCTATAACAAAATATCTTATCTCGGACCAATATCACAAAAACTTAAAAACATTTTGGATAATACAGACAGACATACAGTTTTTTATACCACCAGATCAATTAAAAGTTTATTGACTAATAATAAAGATATCCAGTCAAACACCAATCCGGAATATATAAACTAAATTGTAATACATGTCAGGCCGTCTATATTGGTCAAACCGGAAGAAAATTTGAAACCCGAATAAAGAAACATACCTCTTGTTGGAAAAATAAAAAGACTAACTCAACATTCGCAAATCATTTATTAGAAGAGAACCATAACTTTGATCCAGATAAGAATTTTAAAATATTACATGTATGCAATAAAGGCAGAAAATTAAATTCCCTAGAAGCACTTGAAGTGAATAAGCATAAGGATAAACCCGAAATGCTTCTAAACGAACAAGACCACCTGTCCAATTCACCCTTATTATTGTATTTTAATGACATTTAATTTTATTTAAATAACTAGAAATTTATTTATTTATTTTTTCCTTTGACATAATTATATTTGTATATTGACATTAATTTTAATCTTAGAGACATTGTAACGTTATTATATTTTTATTTTGTATTATGTAGGTAGATATTAATACTTCCGATCCTATCCACCGGCACTCTAATTAATTGTAGTCGCCTGATGATGATGTACGAAACCGGTCGGATATAAAATTGTATCATATATTTAAATAAAGTGGAACTTTGTACAAGAAAGTAAAAATTGTGTTAATCGTAATTAAAAATGCAGTTCCATCAAGAATTAACAACATATTCTATAAATTAATTAAATGTAGAGCATCCGATGTGCAAAATATTTTTAAGAAATTTTAGCCGAAGCCGAGACTTTGTGAAATTAATTTATGTCGAAGTTCATCAGCAGTTGATATTTTCTTTCCAAATGTGTATTGGATTGTCGCTGAGCTTTTGGAACATTTCCAATGATGCTTTTGTAGAATCCAATCTGCTGGGAAAATCACAAACACTGAGCGTATAACTTGTATGAAACGTCAAACTCAAAAGCCTAAACATCCCCGACAAGTGTTAGCCAAAAATAAATACCCAAGATTTGTATCAGCTCTAATAATTATAATATGAGCAGCTTGAATTATTACAGTGTGAAAATGTGAAGAAACCAAATATGTAATAATAATAATAATTGTTGAATCAGCTTCTAAATGGTTTGATTTTAATTCTTAATTCAACTATGTACCTACAGCACCAAATCTAATCAGACCAAAGTTTTTTTTTTTTTGACATTTATTACATATATATTTAATTTTTCTGCATTCCTTCTCAAAATAAAATGAATATTGCAAAGTTCAATAATCCAATATGTTTATAATTATGAATATAATAAATGTATTTAAAACAACAGCGCTATCTACCGGAACCTCGAAAAAGCAAAATGTATATTGTGTTTGATAAAAAACAAATTATCATCTATAAAAATGGTTTTCAACATAATCAACATAATACAAATTAAATAAAATCTAGTGAAAGTAGGAAAACTTGTGTTTCCACGAAAAAAGTATTTATAGAAGTTAATTAATTATATTTATAGAAGCCGGCCTCAGCAAACAAATTAAATAATTCTATTTAACAGGAAAAACATCTTATTTATTGGACTGGCCATGACAGTTTCATTCCCCCCGTGAGTCATAAGTACGATACTAAAATACAAATGTAACATAACAGCGAAAACACTATTTACATTATATCAGGACTCCATCCATAGCTATGTACCTTATGTTATGTTATATTTTTAATGTATTTTTAATTCTTTTCTTTCTTAATTAAAGTCTTAAAGTCTTTCAGTACAGGTCTTGTTTTTGACAAATGGCGTTAAAAAATAAAACTTTATTGAGCGTTCTGTTTTTTTTTTTTGGTAAAGTCAAACTGACAACCTGACATTTGCTTTTGAAATCATCTTCAAAACTTTAGTTATTGTTCTGAGGTAAATGGACAAACTCTGAAAGTATTTTATTTATAAAACTCATTGATTACAAATATTTTTTAAGTATTTTCTATTTATCTGCTTGTCTGTGGGTGCATCACATCAAAAACTACTAGATTATCAATATAACTATACAATTCATCCATCCATAAATAGTAATTATTTATTAAGTTATTAGCCCGACCGAAATATACTTCATACTCCGGAAAATCTTCTCATTTTATCTTTTAATGGGAACATATAAAACCTTAATTACAATAAAACTAAAATATATGGTTTTGTATAAATTTTTAGTGATGATATCAATAATAATTATTATTAATCATAGAATATATAGGGATATTATCTTATTATTATATCTTTATTTTCTAGTTTTTTTTGTTTATTTAGTTTCAAGTGTTTATGTTTTTAATTCCGTATGTGCTTATGTCTTAGTCAGCGTACAACTAGCAAAATTATGATTACTGCTGTTATCAATGTTCAAAGTTATCCTGTCTCTTGTTGATATTGTACAGTTCTACTTTTGTTTCAGTTTTTACTCTGTAGGTATGCCTTATATTAAATAAATAAATAGAAGAGGAAAAAAGTGGTTTGTTAAATATAATGGCTACAGAGAAAGCAATTACGTATTAGGTATGTGTCTTAAATAAAATCACGTTAAGGTGCGTCAATCATTTCAAGGTGCTGTTTTTTTTTAAACATGTTTTTGTTAGTGTCACGTGTATGTTTGCTTCTTTGTTTGTAACCGACTTTTTCAAATGCGATTTTATCTCATTTCCCGCGGACCTATTTTTTGTATACATATCAAGTACCCATAGTTAATTTATAATTCGATGAGGTTATCTCATTATCCTGATTAGGATTAATAATTATCTTACAGATCTGTTTTGCATGAGAGTGAGAGAGACAGAATAAGTTCACGTTCAGCGCCATGCGTTAAGTTTCAAAACCAACTCTCCTATTCTTAGCACTCACATGGTAGGTATAATAGACAGTTAAAACTCTTTTCGTTCTAGTCGACCCTTCTGTTATTGTTGGTATGCTGCATAACTACGCAGGTGGGTCAAAAAGTTCGCGGAATGGAGGGTAAAAAGTAAGAAATAAAACACAAAATTATTTTTCCTTCTCAATGTATTCCCCCTTAACTCTAATACATTTATTAGACCTATCAATTAATTTATTAATACCATCAAAAAAAATTATTTCTCTTTGTCGTCAAAATAGGCCAAAATAGCGCTCTTCACTTCTTCATCACTGGAAAATTTCTTCCCTCGAAGCTTTTTTTAATTTTTGGGAACAAATAAAAATCACTAGCGGCTAGATCTGGGCTATAGGGAGGATGTTCTAAGATTTCGAAGCCCATTCTTTGAACAGCAGCCATCGCAACTTGCGCCTTGTGCACAGGTGCATTGTCGTGCAAAAGGAGCTCACCTTGGGTCAATTTTCCCCGTCTTTTCTCCCTCACAGCCACTCGCAGACGTTCTAATAATGTAGCGTAGTACTTCCCAGTTATAGAAACACCCTTTTCTTTATAATCAATAAGGAGGATTCCTTCTGAATCTGCCGTGGTTGCCTCGACGGGCCGCCCCGGCCTCGGATCATCTTCAATCGAATCCCTGCCTTGCTTAAACAGGTTGTGCCACTTGTAAACCATGGTTTTACCAGGGCAAGAGTCCCCGTAAACAGAAGACATCTCTTCCAAAATAGTCTGGGGAGGTTTTCCTTGCTTGGTTAGGAATTTGATGACGGCGCGAAACTCAATTTTCTCCATGTTGCAAAAATTCTTCCGGATTGACTTGTTGATTGACGTGTAGCTCAGTGAATTATGACCTAATTGTTTTGAAACTTAGTATTTATACTCTTAATGAGTGTCACAACTAGTGCAGGTAGTAAAAAATTGCTTTTTCCCCTCCATACCCCTCATTCCGCGAACTTTTTGACCCCCCTCGTATGTATCTATTGCTGATAAGGTAGGATTTTTTGTTATAATTATTAAACTTTTCTTATAATATTTCTAATTATTTTTTTAAGCATTTCAATTGATACTAATTGAATTTTGTCACTTAAAATAATAAACTTAAACATTCGATGACTAACATATTAACATACTCGCTTTTGTGATTATATTATAATAATATATAAAATATAATTTTTCCGAAAAAAAATCGGTGCTGAAAAATATTTGTAATTAAAAAAAATGAGAAATAGGTTAATCTTACCTAGTTACTGTACTGCCAAATGCCTGTAATTGTCTTTTACAATATTTGAATGTTCCAATAGGATCTGACCTCCTAAAGTAAGTCAAAAACAAATTCGAAAAATGAAACTGAAACTAGAGATATGGTACGAAGCGCTCCACTCTTTTTTCCACAATAATTTTATTACATTTTGCTCATTCATATTCATTCTCATATTAGGAATCATTTTTTACTATTTAGATCGATTCATTTTTTAAGAGTGGTTTAACTACTATTGGTGGTGGTAAACTATTTTTATTGATAATAAAGACTAAGTCTGGTACAATTTGATTTACATTAAAATCTGAATATTTCGATACGATATGTTATTTATCTGACATCTGTGTAAATAGAACGTAGTAATCTGATTACATCTTGGTTGGAATTGAAAATACCTTTTGGCTCGCTGATAGATGGCGCTCTAATCAATATTATAATTATTAATATATATACAGTAAGTAATGTTATAAATAATCCCTGGCTCTTAAGTCTCAAGTCTCAACACACCGTACGATTACATTGGCGTGGACACGTCTGCTGCGATCAGTGACTAGGTGTACCTAGGTATTACTTTTAAATATTAACTCGCATAAGAATATAGTATAATGTACTCCTTGCCACTGCGATATTCTACCACACAGTAACCAGATAGTGTACAAAACTATTAAGTATATAGTCATTACACCTACACTAACACTACTATTTTATTATTCAAGAACGAGACGACATTATGGTTGAATTATTACTAATTGGTGGTGTACGAGCGAACGAAACCTGGTATTTAAAAATGTTTTGTTCAAATTGTATTTTATATTTATTAGATGTCCTGTGTTCAATTGATTTGACATTGGACACGTCATACGTCAGACTGCGGCTGGCGGCAAATAACAACTTTGACATTATATAATCAGTGGCGTCGGATTTTATTAAAATTAATGCATTTTTTATATTTAATTTTAAAAAACATCTTGCTCAAGACTCATTGTTCCATTAAGTAGAACATACATGAATAGCAAAAGTAATATATCGTCAATAAAACATATAAAATAAATTATAATCTAGTAGATATCAGTTAAATGTTATTCTTACAAATTATTATCTTAGACACATTATTGTGACAGAAATTGCTAAATCATGCTTAATAAATGACATTAGGAATTCAGTTTGAATATATCTTATTCAACACATACAATAGAATCTAAGTGGAGGATTGTCGAATTAAATCATTAAAAAAATATAAATATATAAATTTTTATCTTGGAAAAAAATCCAAGGTACCAAAGAGATATTTTTTTTTTTACTTGTAGACCAAATGTTATAAAACACTTATATCAACATTTCGTTGTCATTAGTTTACTTGACCTTTTAATTTTTCATGTAAACTTTTATTTTTATTACCGTGTTTTTAAGTTGCTTTTGTTGCTTTTCTTGATTCATGTATGAGACAATGGACAACGGTCCTTTGTCTTCCAGGGGGCGGAGGAAGTCTTCTTACTTCCGAACCTGTAAGGATTGAGCGAGGTATTTTCCAGGGTGATAGCTTGAGTCCTTTGTGGTTTTGCCTGGCTTTGAACCCCTTAAGCACGTTGCTTAGGGATTCAAAACTGGGATTTCGCTTTCGCAGAGGGGTTGAGATCATTTCACATCTTTTGTACATGGACGATCTCAAATTATTTGCACCAAATAAAGTGTTACGTATATGTGTGTGTGCGCCTCGCGCGCGATATCGATCAACGGAATAAAGCAGTGCGTTACCAACCAGCGAGCGTTTCACTTGTCAAGTCCCATATTTATCAGTGACGACGAGGAACGAACGTGACGCGTTAGTTTTAAATTCTAAGATGGCGTCTCGCGTACAAATGCATTATGGAATTTTACACGATTTTGACCACAACACCAGCACGTGGAAAACCTACAAAAGTCGTATTCAACAATACTTTATCGCTAACGACATTGTGGAAAAGTCGGACTCGACTGGTGAGAAGAGGAAAGCGATCCTTCTCAGCGCACTCACCGAAGGCACCTTCAAATTGGCAACAGATCTAGTGCTGCCAAAAAGGATTGAAGAAGTGCCCTATCAAGACCTGCTGGAGGTTTTGGATAAACATTTTGAGCCAAAAAGTATTGGGTTTGGAGAGCGGCACAAATTTTATGCAGCCACACAACGAGTTGGCGAATCGCATTCGGAATGGGCGGCGCGGTTACGAGGCTTGACATCCAAGTGTGAATTTTTAAATGTAGGAGAAGCACTTCGTGATAGGTTTATCATGGGTATGCTACCATGCAAGGAAAAAGAAAATATTTACACGAAAGACTTAACAAGTCTTACGTCAACCAATTATTGATTTATAAAGGCAAGATTAACTGTCAAGATGTTGATCTTAAAAACTCAAACGTGGACTTAGCCATGTCATGTCTGTCACCAACGTCACCGCCGCCGCCACCATCACCACCGCCGCCGCCATCGCCGCCGTGCTCACCGTCACCACCTCCGCGTGAACCATCACAGTCACCGCTTTCACGAACACCGATGTTTCGTTCGCTAACACTGCCGACTCATTCACCGAGTCAGCCACTCTCTCCGTCACACGTACAGTCACACGATTCAACAGAGAATACTACTAGGTCGACTAGAGGGAGGAGGGCAGAGATTTATGAAGAGAGCTCTGCGATAGAAGAGGATGAGCCACGGAATGAGATTCAGGCTGAATCTGAAAGATCATTACGTTTACGTAGACAGCCTCTACCGGATTTTAAGAAATTTTATAGATAAAAATTGGTTTGTGTCTTTCTGGAACCTATTAATGTTTTTTTATTCTCTTGTTGTATCTTTGTTTTAGTCGTAGGTTAGTTTATAATACTATTGTAAATTTATGAGGGAGGATGATGTTACGTATATGTGTGTGTGCGCCTCGCGCGCGATATCGATCAACGGAATAAAGCAGTGCGTTACCAACCAGCGAGCGTTTCACTTGTCAAGTCCCATATTTATCATAAAGCAGATCTGGTATCATTACTAAGCGTTACGCAAACGTTTAGTAATGACATTAGGATGGAGTTTGGTGTAGATAAATGCGCGGTTGCACATGTGAAGAGTGGCCGAGTTGTAAATAGCGAATATTTATAACTCTCGGAGACTATGTCCCTCAGATCCCTCTCTGAAACCGAATCCTACAAATACCTTGGTATTTGTAGGATTGTGTAGGAGTGGGGACATTAAACAGCTAGTGAAGGAACGCTTCTTTAACCGCTTGACAAAAGTCCTAAAAAGTCTTTTGTCAGGAGGTAACAAAGTGCGTGCATTCAACAGTTGGGTAATGCCCTTGCTGATGTATGCTTTCGGCATATTAAGGTGAACTCAGACTGAATTAGATGCCCTGAACCGAAAGGCCCGAAAACTATCGACAATGTATCGCATGCATCATCCGCGCTCATCGGCGATAAGATTGTATATTCCACGGAAGTGTGGGGGTCGTGGCTTTCTTAATGCCAAAAACTTACAAAACCGTGAGGTATGCAATCTTAGAGAATATTTCTTTCACGCTGAGTGTGGAATGCATCGGGACATTGTTGCAGTATATAATGGTCTTACACCACTCTCCTTAGCCAAAGATAACTGGCATAAACCGGTAGTACTTAGCACTGACGACCGTATAAATATATGGAAGAGTAAGGAGCTTCATGGACGGTTCCACCAGGCACTCTATGGGCCTGATATAGACCTTCTGGCGTCCGTGGCTTAGCTACGATTTGGTGATCTCTTCGGTGAAACCGAAGGTTTTGCTTGTGCAATTGCTGACGAAGTTGTCAAGACGAACAACTATCGGAAATACATAATAAAGGATAGCACTGTTGATATATGTCGTGCGTGCCACCAACCTGGACAATCCATCAGACATGTTATTTTCGGTTGTTGTCATCTTGCCAATGGAGAGTATTTGCACAGGCACAACCAAGTAGCCAAGATTATCCACCAAGAACTTGCTCTTCGATACGGTCTTGTACCTTTTGAAGTGCCATATTATAAGTACTCACCGGAGCCAGTTTTGGAAAATGGTCATGCTAAGCTGAGGAGTGAGGAAGTTTCTTTCGCTGTCGCCCTAACCACTGACGGACTGGTCTTAAGGCCCACGTCGGCGGGATACTATTTTTTATATTTATATTTATAATGTTGTTTTTTTTTTAATGTTATATGTATAAATGTAAATAATAAGATTAAAATAAAATAAATGATAATAATAATAATAATAATAATATCAGGACAAATTACACACATTGATCTAACCCCTAAGTAAGCAAATTATTTGCTTGTGTTAAGGGTGTTAGACAACGATACAAATACATATAAAAACTGAGAATATATTTAATAAACGACCAAACCCAGAAACACAGACATCTATGCTCATGCGCCGTGACACGTTAGGCGTCTGCGCTAACCACTCGACCAACGGGGCGGTGAGAAATACTGCTGAAACTCTACTGTCGAAAAAGGGCTGTTAAGTTTCTAAGCAGGTAGGTAGGTAGTAGCAGTAGGTAATTACTTAAATATCGGAGGGCTGTATACAAAGTACAAGTAAGCTTTTTATTTTTAGAATATTAAGTTACTACCCTACTTTCTCCCCTTTTAAGTGTTAAACAAAAATAATCAAGTCTACACTATCTTCAAAACCCTTCATTGTTTTCAATGTATTTTACCTAATTGTTCTAACAAGAACTTTTTACAGGATACATTTTATCATAGATTAACATTTAAAAATATATAGAAAGTATTTTTTTTAAGACTACGATAACCACTTAAAATTGCGAAATAAAAATGAAAAATCTACATCTACGACTGCGCCGGTGATTTCCTAAACAATAAAACATAATAAACTGTCAAAGTAACTGTCATACTGACATTGATATTATTATTTATTACAAAAAACACTGCAAAATAGTATTTAAATAGTTTGACGATAAGTCAATTGCACAAACGGAATAAAATTAAAATTATGCATAGATAAGGAGTTAAATTGTTGAACAGCTTCTGTTTAATAGATCGTTCTTCTTATGACCTATGGACAGTTAGAGACTGGCTACCAGCCTCCATAAGCTGGTAGCTAGTCTCTGACGATAAGGCTTGTCTATGGCCGATAGCGACTCAGAGATGGAGATGGTAATTACATAATATATAGAGCCAAGGAGACTCACCTATGATAAGGTCCCACAGGTTCTTAGCTCTTATTATAATACTCAACATACATATATAGTGTATAAGTTACTACATACATTTAATATTAAAAAATATATTCATATTTTCATTCTCCATCATAATTACGTTATATTGTCAAAATCAATAGTTTAGTTATAGTTATATAGATTAGTTATTTTAGTATATCTCGCTGCTTTCCCCAAAAATATCTTTCCATTTCTAAATAGTGATAACGATAACAATATCCTCACAAGAGGTGGTGAATGGTCATTACTCAAATGGCGCCTAAAACCTGCTATTAATACTATTATTATAGTTGGTAACGATGGATGTAAGTGTGTGTATAGTGCACAAGTTACACACCATATTTTTCTCTTCTCTTTCACACAATAAAATATACTGAATATATTTCATTAAACCTTACACACACGGTAATATATCTTTATGTGATTTTTATACAAAGAACTCAACAACTGGTTTAACTCTTACTCCAATGTTATCTTAAACAACAAAATATTAAGTTATATAAACAGATTTATCAAATATATGATCATGGATGTCTATGTAGAGTCGGATTCGACATTGTAAAACGAAAGTGGACATTAGTTTTGTCTATATTTTGTTTTGAATATACAGGGTTATTTGTAATTAATGGGACCTCTCTTTCAGGCAGCCTCTATACATCAATCAAAACAATATTTATTCTACGACTTTTTAAAATTAATAGTTTTAAAAATTTTGGTTTTCCTATACAAAATTAATTCGTTGCCTCTGAACTGGCATTAACTTCTTTTTTAAGTACTTCTTACAAAATACAGAGTAATAAGTAAAAGAGGGAACAAACATTTCTTTGTTTCTTTTTTACGTGAAATCTTATTTGTCAAGAAATATTATACTATAGGTGTATAAAAACTTCTACACATTTTAAAAGTTTTTTAGAGTTTGTAATTTATTCGCTAACATTCATACACACTCAATTCATTCGGATGTCACTCAAGTAACGTCAAGTTGTGAATGAGTGAAAGTTTACTGTTTAGCAATTTAATTATATTTCATGTCAAGTGTCTTACTACCTAGGTACATTGCGTTTACGAAATTTAACAATTTTTTTTTAAGAAATTTAAGAAATAAATCCAACTGAAAGAGTATAAAAAAAAGTATTTTTCTCAAATAGTATTTTCAGTTCAGCAAAGAATTCGATACTAGGTGCCCGTGATGGATGAACATACAAGTATACTCTATATATGATACTATATATAATATATATGATATGTTGACTTTATACATGTAAAGAACTGAAAAGGTTAATTAATCGACGACCTTCATGAGTTCGAACAGTTAACTCTATATGGTAAGAAGTAGGTATTATAATAACTAAACTAAACAAACATTTCTCTTAACAATGTACCTATTAGTAAAGATATGCGGCAGTATTTTCAAAACTTACAAAATACAATAATGCACAGTAGTAAGTACCTAATTAGTTGGTTTATAAACTTATGGTTATAAATAATGTTCTATTATACTAAAAAGCTTTATTTTATAGGTACCTATGTATGTTTTTGTATGTATACCTGGATGTTTTTGTTCTATGTTTGAAATACCAAGATAGCATTCTATATTTAAACTATTTTCATTGAATCTTTGCGAGCTAAATAATTATTTCGCTTGGGGATAACCCAAAAGTAAACTTGATAAGTGTACTATCAGACTAAAAATACATTTAAATAGACTATAGGAATGAAAACTGACACACATGATTAAGTCACAGACAAAATTACATCACGTTTATTAATACTTACGCGATAAAAATCCGATAAGTAATCCAAACCACAACACAATAAAAAGGCAAAATTTCTTTCGCGCCAATATTACATCAACAAATCGAAATGTCACTTTAACAGTCGCTGCTATTCTGCTGACGAAAGTTTTTTATTCATAAGGTTAAACTACACAACGTACTAATACGGCGGGCGTTCAAGAACTGAGCTCATAAGTCTATAAGATGTATAATCGTGTGACGTCTACTTGATATAATATTCGAGCGTGTTTAGAGATAAGTGTTTTGCAAATGATAACGTTAATAACCACATGTAACAAATGTAATTATGTCATTAGAATGACATGTTGGACATTTTTTTATTTAATGTTTTGTTTTTTTTTTATTTGTTTTGTTTGTTTGTTTGTTTTTTATTTGTTTTGTTTGTTTTTTATTTAATGTTTTCTTCTTACATTATATGTTTCTTGACTTATCAGAGACATTACCTTGGATTGAGCTTATAAGAATTTGTCTAAAGTTGAAATTATAAATCTTCGTTTGTATGACATTATAACGTTTTCGAATTGTAGCTAAGTACATTTTTTTTATGTGTTTGTAAAATGAAACCATCTAAGTCAGCACCAGGTCCGGATGGTATCCCTTATATAGTTTACCAAAAATGTCTGTCGCTACATAAACATCTTTTAAATATATTCGGTAAAATCTGGTTAAGAAAGCAAATACCGGTATCATTCGGAAAAGCCCTTTTTGTCCTCATTCCGAAAAACGACAATGTCAATAATTCTAAGGATACTAGGCCGATAGCCCTAAGAAATACAATTTTAAAGTATTTTTCTCTTTTTTACAAACAAAAATGGCGCAATTCATGATTAACAATAGATATTTCAGGCCTAATCACCAGAAAGGGTTTTTGCCCGGAATTTCTGGATGCCTGGAACATAATACGTTAATATCGGAAAGCCTTAAAGATGCTAGAACTAGCGAGAGACAAATTACGGTTTGTTGGATAGACTTAGAGAACGCATTTGGGTCGGTACGACATGAACTGATGATGTTCGCGCTTAAATGGTATAACTTTCCTACGGTAGTTCGCGACATTTTTGCATCATATTATTCAAAATTAAAATTCTCTATAATTTTTAATGAAAACCATTCAAAACCACTTAATTAAAACGTTGGTTTATTTCAGGGCTGTTATATTTCTCCTATTATATTTAATATAGTTATTAATATTTTAATAGACAAGTTAATTAGAAATGAAAAAAAGTGGGGTTATCGGTTTAAGTTCAACAACAAATACACAGAATCCATATTAGCTTTTGCAGATGATCTCACGATACTGACACGTAATCCGAAACAATGTCAGGTACTTTTAAATGTAGTTGAGGATTTCTGTACGTACTTTTAAATGTTTCTGGACGGGCGGATTGAGGACAAAACCAAGTAAATGCTTTAATCTGTGTCTGGGTAGACGGAATATCGAATATACCTCTTACGATCCGGGTCTTATAATAAGCGGTCAGTGCGTTAGTACGGTTACGGAAGCAGCTCCGTTTAAATTTTTAGGTAAAAAAATCGATTACCAAGGCGTTCTCCATCGTTGGATGTAATAGTCGATAGCTTTTTAAATGATCTCAAAAAGGTAGACAACCAACCAATAAGTAACGTCAAAAAAAACTTGGATTTACGAAAACCAAGTAGGAAAGTTCAAGACATAGACATAACAAAATCTTTTATTCAACAAGATGAAAACCATAATTACCGACTCCACGCGGTGAGCCTAGAAATTCAAAACGAATGGGTGACCATAGGAGATTTTTGTATTCCACTAGCTTTAAAGTGGCGCACCTTAATTTATGATTGGTCCCCAGCATTATTAAAATTCTATCTTAATGCATTCCAAATGACTCTCCCAGATCAAAGTAATTCAGTAAGTTTGTACGCGGTAGAAGTGGGAGCGAGAGGTATAACAGCAAAATCTCTCTATAGCCTACTTAAAGATCTTGGCCTTTCTAGAACAAACATCGGTTTATTTCTAGAACGTATTTCCTTATTATTATTTATTTCGTATCCTGTACGTGTGTAAAATTGCTATCAAAAAAATAAAATTGGTTGGTAAATAAATATAAAACAGAATATTTGATTGAGCACCATGTCGAGAAAGAATTAGGTACACGTGCCGCAAGGAAGTTTCAGATATGTCGTTGAAAATATTTAGTTGTGTTTCAATATAGGATGTTGTACCAAACTTGTTGATAAATTCATTCCGATTATATGTTCCTAACTAATTCCTAACGAAACTTTTTAGAATGGGTGCACCATGTAAATGTAATCTAATCTATTTAATAAAAGGTTAATATACACTATTCTCTTTATGCTATTAATAGGAGCATTCTCGAGTTCAAAGGCGATGCGAGAAACTCTATATTTCCAAAGTGCCTTTTATCTTTCGAATCAATCCAGCATCCATTATGTGTAATGCTGAAAAAAACTAAGAAGAATTACAAAATCAAAATTAGGAAATTAAAGGAGGATAATTTTTGAATTAGTTCAAGGTTCGTATATAATAATTATAGTAATAATAATTATAGTAATAATAATTATAGTAATAATAATTATAGTAATAATAATAATAATAGTAATATAGTAATAATAAGCCCCCAAAGTCCAGCCATTCGTCCGAATCGACCATCTGACTCACGTGGGGGTCGGACACGTGATATTATATTAATAATTTATTTACACGGCTAACATAACAATGGCAACCCGTTTTAATTATGGAGAGTACTGACAACGATTTGAGTTTGATTTGAGAATGCCGCTACCTGGGGACAATCGCCGGGGCACGTCTGGAACTGGCAGCATGCGATCCACCAGTGGCCGTCTGTTACATCGGTCTCATAAAATGCTACCGCTGAATCCCACGGTAATGACTTACGGACTACCACGACAACAAACTCCACCAGAAGTGTTTTGCAGGATATGCTACCGGCAACCACGCTGGGGGGCCGCAGTAGGCAGCGAATGAAATGGACGAATGAAGTTAATACTCAACTACTGCTCAACGCTGCTACTACATAGTTACCAATTTAGAAAATTCTCTTACGGGATATAGACCCCTATTGCACGAAAAATTTATTGAATTATATTCAGAATTGAACCACCTTACAAAACAAAGATTAGCTGATCAAATTAGAGTCATACATAAAAACAATAGAATTACTCTTTCTGAAAGACATATTATTAAAAAAAAAGATGGAGCAGTTACTACACTTAGGACAACAAAACCAACCAAGTACAGAAGTAATAGGTAATGTAATTGACAACACTACAATACAGATAATTTCAAAACCGACAAACACAGTTAACAACATTATCAATAATGAAAATTCAAGTGGAGAAAACATTAATGACAACAATCTACAAGTACACGCTACTACAGCACAAGATGACAATAATAGGAACGAATACCAACCCCAAGACCTTAACAATATACACGAACAATATCAAGAAATATTTATAAAGTATGAAGGTGTGAGCCCAGACGCTCGGCCGTCCATTCCAAAACTAAAAAAACTTCATTTTGTAACATTAAAAACTATAAACAAAGTAAATAATATAATTCAAAATACCTTTGATAAACTCGGAACTACTGAGCCGACATTAGAATATATAATAGACGTCATATATGCAGCAGCAACGACTGTAACCATAATAGTCAATGGTAAACAAAGACCTGAAACAACCAATAGTTTCATAAATTTGCAAAAACCACCCTGGCAGCGACGGTTGGAAAAACAAATTAGTATTTTAAGAAAAGAAATAGGGCAACTAACACAATTTATTTGCCGTAATTTATCTCAAAATAAACAGAGGAAACTTAAGATTACTAATAAAAACATCGATGAGGTTTAAGAGGAATTAGACAAAAAGAAGCAATTATTACAGGCCAAAGTTAAAAGATTAAGCATATATATAAAAACATACCATCGAAAAATAGACAATTGGAAGTTTAATAATAATCAAAAACAATTTTTCCAAACCCTAAACCAGAAACCGTCAGATATCAAAGAGCCACCGAAAATTAAAGAAGTTGAAGAGTTTTGGGCAAATATATGGGCACACAAAACCGAACACAACAATAATGCAGACTGGATCCAAGAAGAAAAGGAGAGAGTGAAGAATATCGAACCCATGAGAGATTTTGTAATTACGATGGAAGATTTAGAAGTAGCAATTAAAAAAGTAAATAACTGGAAAGCACCAGGATCTGATAAAATACACAACTTTTGGATAAAATAATTAACAGCAGTCCATTCACACCTTATAAAAATTTACAATAAACTCATTAAAAATCCAACTTACGTACCAGATCTATTAACACAAGGAATAACATATTTAAAACCAAAAAACTCTAAACAAAAACACAGAAACCTACACTTTGCTTATATAGATTATCAGAAGGCGTTTGATAGCGTACCCCACGGTTGGCTTCTGCAGGTTTTAGATTTATACAAAGTAAATTACAATTTGATAGCATTTCTGAAGCATATAATGAAGCAATGGTCAACTGTACTAAATATCCGAACAGAAAGGGAAAACTTAACATCTTCAAAAATACACATCTCCAGAGGCATATTTCAAGGGGATTCTCTTAGCCCCTTGTGGTTTTGCTTAGCATTAAATCCACTTTCACATACACTTAACAATAGCCGTTATGGATACAAAATAGATAAACTTAATAAAATTACACATTTATTATATATGGATGACTTAAAAATATTTGCAGCGTCAAGACATGAACTCAACTCTTTACTGAAAATCACAGAAAAATATAGTGCAGACATAAAAATGAAATTTGGTATAAATAAATGTAACCTAAGCAGTATAATAAAAGGACATTATCAAAAACAGGAACCCTACAGATTAAACCAACCGAATAACGTCATTAAATGTTTAGAAAAAAAAGAACACTACAAATATTTAGGTTTCCATCAAAATCAAGAAATTGTTCACAAAGAAATTAAGGAAGATCTGAAAACAAAGTATAAAAACAGATTAATCTCAATACTCAAGACACAACTTTCCTCAAGAAATAAAGTAAAAGCCATAAACACATACGCTATTTCTGTACTAACATATTCATTTGGAATTTTGAAATGGTCAGACACAGAATTAGATGCGTTAAATATTACGACTAGGACTACCTGTAATAAACATAATATACATCACATACACTCTGCAGTTGAAAGATTTACGTTAAAAAGGCAACAAGGAGGAAGGGGCATCATCGACATTAAAAATTTACACCATAACCAAATACATAATTTACGCGAATACTTTTTTAAACGAAGTAAGAACAGTCCGATACATAAGGCTATAATAACATCAAATGTGTTTGCCCGACCGTTAAAATTAAATGACCCAGAATTTGATTCTTTAAATGAAATAGTTAAAGACGATACAAAAATAAACAATTGGAAATCAAAAAGCCTTCATGGAAAATATCCTCATCACCTACAACAAAGTCACATCGATCCCGAAGCTTCAAACATGTGGTTAACTAAAGGAAACATTTTTGGCGAAACAGAAGGTTTCATGATAGCGATACAAGATAGAGTTGTAAAACCTAGGAACTATGAAAAGTATATAATAAAAACACAAATTTAACATCAGATGCGTGCCGACTCTGCGATAGGTGTCAAGAAACAATCTATACTAATATTATAAAGCTGAAGAGTTTGTTTGTTTGAACGCAATAATCTCTGGAACTACTGGCCCGAATTGAAAATTTCTTTTTGTGTTGAATAGTCCGTTTATTAAGGAAGGCTATAGGGTATATGTCATCTCGCTGTGACTAATACATGACATTACGTCTTTGTACGTAGTGGTGTACTAGGAAAAGATTTTTAAATTCCACCCTTAAGGGTTTTAAATAGATAGATAGATGGATTTTGCAATTTTAAAACACTAAAAACCGGGCGGACGAAGTCGCCGGCGACCTCTAGTAGAACATATAACAGGAGGATGCCCAGTCTTAGCAACAAAACAGTACACACACAGACATAACAATGTAGCCAAACAAATACATACATTGCTAGCGATAAAATATAAACATATAGATAATTTAGAGCCATATTATATTTATAAACCAAAAAATATTTTGGAAAATAACATAGCCAAATTATACTGGGATAGGGATATTATAACAGACAAGAGCATACATAACAATAGACCAGACATAACATTAGACCAGACATAACATTAGTTAGAAAAGATAGAAAAAGTACTTCTTAATAGTCATCTCAGTTCCTAATCAGTGGCGTAGCGTAGTGGAGGCGGCGGGGGCGGCCCGCCCCGGGTGGCACTTTATAGGGGGCGGCAAAATTTAACAATAAATAAAAAATATATATTTTTATCGTAACTACAAATTTGGACCGATTGAAAGGAGCACGGAATTTTTCATTACTTATTTTGTGACGAATTCGGGGAATTCCTTTTCTTTGAATGATATTTTGTAGCGACTGGCAACAACGTCTATACTGACTTGTGGGAATTCCCCGTTTATGACTAACAATCAGCGAGAATGACTTCTATTACATATATATTAAGTTCAATATAGTTTATCACACGTACGAGAAAGCCCCTTTAAGGTACGGGGAATTACGTGCTTTGACAAAGTTTGACAATTCAAAGAAAGTTTTATTGATGGATCGTCAGTTGTCCAATTCACATTGTCTCGTATTTTAATTATGTTACGCTTTCCAAATTGTGATTTTTGTGCAAATAAGTTTTTTTTTTTTTTTTATATAATCTAGGGCAATGCTTGACTACATTCCACCTGATGGTAAGTGGAATGTAGTCTAAGGTGGTAAGCAATTACCCTAGCAGCCTATTCACTCTTCTCTTGAATTTAACCACATTGTATTCTTTCGGAAATACCGACGCAGGCAAGCTGTTCCAATCCTTTGCTGTACGCAGTAAAAAAGACGAAGCAAAGCGCTTCGTTCGGACAGGTGGAATGTCCACAACAAAAGGATGGATTCCTGCCGTGCGTCGGAAAGTCCGATGATGGAAGGGGGCCGGGGGAATTAGATCGTGTAATTCCTGCGCACACTCACCAAAATGTATCCTATAGAATACTGAGAGGCTAGCAATTCTACGCCTGTGTTCAAGGCTTTGGAGGTCGGCTTCGACCAACTCGGGATCTCCTATGAGCCTCATTGCTCGCCTTTCAATTGAGTCCAGAACCGCAAGATGAGACTTTGCGGCACCACCAAATATGTGGCCACAGTACTCTACACACGACCGGATCTGTGCTTTGTATAAAACAAGAAGCTGTCCCGGTGTAAAGTACTGCCGAACCTTCGCAAGAACGGCAAGCTTTGCTGTTGCTGCTCTTGCTCTGGACTCAATGAACCGACCAAAGTTAAGGTTCGAGGAAATCTCTAAGCCTAACAACTGAAGCCGGTCACTGTAATCCAAGGATACATTCTGGAAAGTAGGAGCCAAGGTGAAAGGGCTCCTTTTGGCGGTGAACAGACACGTCTGCGTTTTGGTGGCGTTGAATTTGACAAGATTGGCATTGCTCCATGCGGAGACTGCCTGAAGTTTGTCACTCAAACGCTGCACCATGGCTTCTCTTTCAGACTGTACTTGATCTCGACTAGCCCGAGTACTCGGCAGATATCTTTCTACAACTGTGCTGTCGTCTGCGTACCCATAGATACCGGGCTTCAGCAGATCGTTAATGTGCAGCAGAAAAAGAGTTGCAGAAAGAACGGACCCCTGAGGCACTCCGGCATTTATTGTCAAGGATTCCGAGGAACACCCATCGACAACTACTCGGAGAGATCTCTGGCTCAGAAAGTCCGTTACCCAGCCGATCAGACGAGGAGATATACCGTACGCTGAAAGCTTGCTTATAAGGCTCGCATGCCAGACCCTGTCAAATGCCCTCGAGACGTCCAGAGAGACGGCGACCGCTTCTCCGTTCTTCTCGATGGCCTCGCCTAGAATGTGTGTAGCATACACTAGGAGGTCCCCAGTAGACCTATTACGGCGAAACCCGTACTGTCGGTCACTGAGGAGATCGTTACCTTCTAGGTATGCTAGAAGGCGCGAGTTCAATACACGCTCCATAATCTTGCAGAGTATGGAGGTGATTGAAATCGGTCTGTAGTTGACAGGATCAGCACGGCTGCCTTTTTTGGGCACGGGTTGCACGTTGGCAAGCTTCCAGGATTTCGGCACTATTCCAGTCTTGAAAGAGAGGCGATACAGACGTGTCAGTACAGGAGACAACTCAGCTGCACATGTCTTGAGCAGAATGGCTGGTATACCATCAGGACCACTGGCTTTATTCACATCTAAACGACACAATGTTCTCCATACCTCTTTGTTAGTGATGCGGATTTCAGGCATCGAAATATCGCAGTGAGGAAGATGTGCTGGAGAAGCATTGCCAGTATCTAGATGCGAATTATCAGCTGTTTGCTGATAATTCGCAAGCAAATACATTCGCTTTCTCTGTTGCTGTGTGGGCCAGGGATCCATCCGGCTTCAGCAGAGCAGGCAGTGAGGGTTGGCAGAAATTCGACTCGATCGCTTTCGCAAGAGACCAGAAAGCTCGACTGCCAGTTGGTTTGACAGAAAGCTTTTCGCCATTCTTAGCGATTCGATCGAGACGAGCCTTCCGCAATGCCTTTTTGTAGGATTTGGCAGCTAGGTTAAAGGCTCTCTTCTTTGTACTTACATCCGGAGTTTTGCGGCTTCGAGCATCAGCCCAAATGAGGTATGCCGAATGTTTTCGGTCTTGAGCATGACCACATTCGGCATTAAACCACGGGCGAGCTTTGCCACCGACGGGAACTTCAGCAAAAGGAATAAAATACTCCATTGCCTGATGCACCACATCGGTTATAGCATCCGCGCAACTCGACGGATCCAAAGAAGAGAAGCAGACCTGCCGCCAAGGATAAGATGCAAAGAAGTGCCGCATCTCATCCCAATCTGCTGACTTGTATTTCCATACTCGCCTAACACCATGTGGTTCGAGAGCTGGTGGGGAATATGTAAACACAGATTTCACCAGACAGTGATCGGAGGTTCCCAAGGGGGAGGTGACCTCAACACGATACCTGTCCGGATCAGTTGTCAGCAGAAGGTCCAGGCAATTGGCTGTATGGCCTACCACATCTGGTACCCTTGTCGCTTGCCTCACCAGCTGAAAGAGGTCCAAGGACAACGCAAAGTTCCGCGCTTCTCTTCCAGCATGGTCGGTTTTCTGGTACGGGAAAAGCCAGTCTTGATGACAAGCATTACAGTCCCCCAGAAAAACAAGCTGCGCTGAAGGGTACTGATGCAAAGCCATATCAGCAGCCTCACCGAGATACTCAAATAATCTAGTTGTCTCCTGATCACCGGTGTGCGAACGGTAGACACAGGAATACAGGATTTTTTCGTTTCCTGTGTCTACTAAAACCCATATAGAAGAAAAAGTGGGGTCTTCAAGGTGACGGAGACGCTGGATACAGAGGTCGTTCCGCACGTACACGCAGACCCCGGCACGTGAGCGAAAATTGTGCTCTAACGTGTATCCGGGATAATGCAGGTGCGCAGCGCTCAAAGGACATTGTATCTGCGTCTCCGTCAAAAAGAAGAGGTGCGGCTGCTCTGTCTCCAGGAGGTGATGGACAGCTAGGATATTAGAGTGCAAACCCCTGATATTAGTGAGGTGCACTTTAAATGAGGAGGAGTGCAACCGCTGTAAAAACATTTTCTTCTTTTTAACTTTACTCATAAAAAAAAAAAAGTGAATAGGGATGGGAAATGGCAGTTGAACGAGGCGGTACGTATCGAACCCGACGTCGAAATTGGTGATGTCTTGCCACTGGGAGGCTAGGCTGGAGACTGCGGGGACGCCCGAACCCCCCCAGGGATCGCCATCGGGCCTCCTCGTCTGGTCGCCAACCAGCACGATGGAGCCACCCTGGGATTTTTCGCAGCTGGCGGGGCAGCCTTTCGTGGGTGGCTAACCCACTAATTGGGCCCCCAACTATCTGCGGGCGGCCAGCGGAAAGCCGTCGCTTCGGATCCCGCTACCCTCCTCGACTAGACACCCGACAAAACAAACACCAACTCGACGTCAAACCGGTTCGCCAACGCACCGCAGCTGTTCAGACCCATTTCCCATTAACGGCTTCATCGAGCAACGTGCCGGAACACGACTAGGTCGCTTTGCGGCACGACTTTGCCCGATGGGTGGTAACTTTGCCGGCGACCCGATGTTATGGTCTACCACCAAGAAAAAGTGCGTGTAGTGGTTGTGAAATTATTGAACAACTTTCAACTGAGTGAGTATTAAATATTATATTTATCTAATTGTATGTTGGACTATCTGATATGTTGTTCAAACTTCAAACTTTAATTTATTAAAATAAAAAAGAAACGCCGAAGTGCATAAAAGTATTTTCACATGTCAAAGGGATCTTGATCGGAAACTGTGATATAAATTTCAATTTAATATGTGTAAGTAAGTACTCGTTCCTTTGAAAAAAGGTCTTGACAGACAGACGGTCCATGAAATGATTTAATAAAAGTAAAGATAGATAAAGGCTCAATTTTTTTCCTTTTGGGTACAAAACCCTAAAAACGGAAAATTTCAGTAAAGCAAGGTTTTTTTTTAATATCCTAGGTACTTCTTTTGAAATGTTCGATAATTTTGTTTACAACACTAACTTGTACTTTTCTCATTTAATATTTTTTTGATTTTAGCATCAAAAATGAAAAGAGTAAAAGAAAGTGGGGCTTCTTACCGTAATAAGAGAAGAGCTAAGTTGGAAAATATTAGAGCAAATGAAGGAGCTTTACTTAAATATGTGAAAAGTGTTGTTCCTGACACGTCAGATTCCTCGTTAGGCTTAAATTCATCACAGACAACTGGGCCTTTAAACCCAGAACAAGCTGAAAAAATACAAGAACTTGACATTGTTCCTAAAGATCAAATTCCAACAACATCCACTGCATTAGTGTCTCCATCTGTATGTTCAGACATGGACATGCATAGTTCCGAAACAGAGATTGATACAACATCATCATTGTCTGCTATTCAGTACCAAAGACGAAAGAAAAATTTCGACGATATTGGAAAATGGCCTGAACACATAGACGACAATATTCGATTGCATCTCATTCAGCAAGGACAGGAAATTGTTCAGCATATTGATACTAATTTCGCTGAAATGTCAACAGTAACACGCTTAGATTCGTGCTCTTTAAAATCAAAAGGAGAGACAAGAAGGCTTACTAAGGATTGGTTTTATCGTACATTGACTAACGGCGAAAAAGTTTTACGTACTTGGATGGCTTATTCTCCAGCTAAAGCATCATTATTTTGCTTTTGTTGTCGTTTATTTGAGAACGTAAGTACACCGAATGGATCTAAATTTTGCTCATCTGATGGATTTAATACTTGGTGGAAATTAAATCCTAAGGTTTCAAGTCACGAATCAAGTACACTACACATCCAAAATTATTGCAAATGGAAGGAGTTGGAGAGCAGACTTCAAAAATTACAGACTATTGACAAAAAAGAGCAAGACATAGTGGCAAAAGAAATAAAGAAATGGCAGGAAATTCTTATCAGAATGTTTGATATTATAAGATTCCTTGCCAAACAAAATTTGGCTTTACGTGGACATATAGAAAACGACACCGGTACCAATAGAGGAAACTTTTTAGAATTGGTTAATTTAATTGCAAAATACGGTCCTGTACTTCGTGAACATCTTGTAAGGTCTAAAATATCTGGCAAAATTTCAATCACTTACATGTCACCACAAATACAAAACGAATTTATTGCCATTTTGGGAAATAAAGTTCGCCAACATATCATCGGACAAATAAAAAGGCTAAGTATTATTCAATTATATTCGACAGCACTCCAGATCTTTCTCATAAAGATCAAACAAGTCAGGTATTAAGATACGTAGTAATTGAAAATCAGGAAGTAAAAGTAATGGAATCTTTTATAGATTTCATTGAAACTAAAGACAAAACTGCTGAAGGAATTTCAAAGATGATTTTAGACAAAATTCAAGCTGATGGCCTAGATATAAGCAACTGTAGAGGCCAAGCATATGATAATGCTGCTGTTATGGCTGGAAAGTATTCAGGAGTTCAGCAAAGAATTCGAGAAATAAACCCTAAAGCTGAATTCGTACCTTGCTCAAATCATTCGTTAAACCTAGTTTGTTTACACGCTGCCTCAGTTGAGGTGGATTCACTAACTTTTTTCGGCACTTTAGAACGTTGCTATTCTTTTTTTTCCTCATCGACACATCGTTGGGAAGTTCTGATAACAGCTACAGGCAAAAGCTTAAAAAGGGTTCAAGACACGCGGTGGAGTGCAAGAGGCGATGCCGTAAATGTGACATGGCATCATTACAAAGATATTCTCGTCACTTTGGAAGAACTGACGGAGGCAGGTGAAAGCTTAAACACTAGGACAGATGCAGGTACTTTACTAGTTTCGATGCAGTCATTTTCCTTTCTTTGTTTTTTGGGCCTGTGGCAACCGGTGCTACATGAAGTGAATGATGCACAAAAATATTTACAAACAAGGGGACTTGACATAAGATTGTGCGCTCAGAAAGTAAATGCTTTGCAGATGATATTGACAGAGAAAAGAGAGGAATGGGCAAATGGCGCTGTAGGTTATGCAAAAAATATGTGTGAAGAACTTGGAATTTCCATAAAACCTCGGAGGCGCATAACAAGAAAGCATATTTTTGATGACGGAACTAGAGATGCTAACTTGTCTTGTGAAAATGAGTTGAGACGAAAGCTGTTTTCTTCGTTAGATAGAGTTATTGCAGAAATTCGTGAGCGTTTTCAACAGCTACAGAATTTAACGGATAAGTTTGCTTATCTATCACCGGCTATATTATTAGATCCAGACAACACTGAATGTAATCTAGACTACGCAACTGACGAAATTGACGAGCAGGATTTCAAGCTGGAAAGACTTCGACTGCGGACTTTCGTTGTTGCTACAGGCAACGAAAATGAATCGATTAATGCAGACTCACTTGAGTTATTTAAATTTATTGTTAAATCCAAGCTGGAAGATACTCTGCCCAATATTTTAATAATGTTCCGAATATTTTTCACAGTTGCTATAAGCAATGCCAGCTGTGAGAGAAGTTTTTCAAAATTGAAATTGATTAAAAATTATTTAAGATCGACAATGAGTACTCTAAGACTAACTAATTTGGCTATTTTGTCTATTGAGCAAGAGGTGTGTGATGCGATAGACATTGACGGTGCAATAAAAGACTTTGCTCTTAAAAAAAGTAGACGTATAAATTTTTAATTAAAGACGGAAGTTTTGTTTTGTTTTTTTAAGAAATACTCATATTACTTTTCAATAAAAATAAAAATGTTATATAATAGTATCGTTCTAGTTCTAAATAAAAATTGATTTTATTTAATCTTGTCGATCCTCAAGGTGTACCTAATCTTAAGTGATAGGTACCTAAGTTAAATCAATGTATCTAATTGGTTAAAGTAAAAGAATTTTTGTATTAATAAACGTGATTGTAAAACTTAGATAAACTGTTTTTTATTTAAAATCTAGCCTGTATAATACAAAATAATGATGACTGTTCTCTCCGAAAAGTTCTCTATAATTAATGTATGTAATGCATAGTATACATTAAAGTAAAATACCTAAATAAGAGGGCGGCAAAATTGTCTTCCGCCCCGGGCAGCCGACACTCACGCTACGCCACTGTTCCTAATACCGATAATCTTAAATCAAAATACATAGAAAAAAATCAAAAATATCTTCCCCTGGCAGACGAAATACAGCAGATGTTGCATCAAAATAAAGTAAGAGTGATTCCTATCATCTTATCCTCTACAGGCATTACGATGCCTATTTGGTACGCCAAATAGTATTCATGATAGTTTAGGCGAATTAGAACTCCACAGATATTCTTACATTAGCATACAAAAATCAGTTATTTTGGACACTTGCGCAATAGTACGACGTTTCTTAGGCAACACATTAATAATTGAACATACTCAAAATTAATATTATATTCATTTTTTTTTGTGTACAAACGAGCAGCTCCACGTCATCAGAGGAGGAGTACGCAATCCTTCCTGAGGCTGTCGTGTCGAACAGTGACGACGAGCTGCCGCCTCCAGCGCCGCGCTGAGCACCAGCGCCACGCCGAGGGAGGCCTCCGCTGCCGCGCTTGGGGCTTACTGGTGCAAGGGCCGTCGGTGGTGCAGTGCACCGATTGAAATGGACGCAAAATATAAACGAAAATGTCTTGCGAGCGTACTATAGAGCGACCGAGGGTGGAACTAACCTCACTGCGTGGCGAACCCGTTTGCTGTCTTTGTTTCAGGTCCTTAAACCAGCGCTGACCGTTTCAGCCCAACGACTATCGGATCAGGTGCGGTTTATTCAACGTAATCGTGCGTTGGATGACTCCGCATTTGACCGAAGTGATAGTCTCTGCATCCACCATCGAAAGCATCCATTCGCGAGCCCAGTTATGGTCCGCTCCTTCGGTGGTAGGGTTAGTGGTTGGAGATGCTGATGTGGGGGGCGTTGAGATTACAACCGTAAGTACCCAAGATAATGAGCAATTAAGGAGGACTTTGAATAATGCGATTTTGGAATTTAAAGACATACCAGCCCGCGATAGGCCACGATTGCCCCGTTTTCCGACGTATAGACGTAATAAGTAACTTGTAATGGCTCTAGACTGCATGCTAGACTCTTATCTTCGTTCTAGCAATAGTCTCACTGATACCGATTCAATTCTTT